>QQSR01000324.1:0-16571 GCA_003664465.1 Trichophyton mentagrophytes | reverse complement strand
TTTTTTTTTTTTTTTTTTTTTTTTTTTCATGTTTTTTGCGAATTTCGGCCAATTACGATAGCTCTGACGACTACATAGTACCGACGTGAGATAGTCCATAGCGTGAAATAATAATACAACATATGTTAAGTGCTTGCTATCTTGCTCCAAAAGGTGATATGTCCAAAAAGTCCGTCCCAGTAATGGGATGGCGATAAGTTAACGCTAGTATGGAAACACATAAACCAGGCAGGGCAGTTAAGGGGGGATGTATATAATAATACATCAGAAAATGCACCTATCTTTCAGATCTAACTCAGGTAGGAAATATCGAAAGAAAAAGAAAATAGAAACGGATGGCTAGTCAAATGCTCGACGCCTAAAAAGGAGCGCGACAAAAGAGAAAGAGACGACTAAATGAACAAGGGTATATATCTAAATGTAGAAAAAATTCACACACACACTTATGCTTTCATAATTCCCATCACCTAGGGAGTTGGGTTTTCTCATTGTCGGACTCAAATGCAAGGCTTTCAAGACGCTGGGTGACTCGTGCACAGAAGGAGTCGACGTAAGTTGTCCAGAAGTGGGCAACAGTGTACACTATCACCAGCCAAATCGGTATACAAATGGCGAATACACCCGGAGATCCCCGAGTGAACCATGGCGGCAGTACGTCTTCTCCTTTTTCATTCTTGGTGACAACCCATGGTTCCCCGGTGATATTGCCGTAGATCATATAGGTAAGGACTGTCTTCAGCAGAGTGCCATGGGTAAGGTAGACGGCAAAGCTGTTTCGGCCAAACCATAGGAAGAAGCTGTTGGAGAGCACATTTTTGATAGAAGGAGAAAGGAATATGCCGAGAATAATGAGGTCGACTCCAAGGGCCGTGAAGCGTTTGCCGAGATTCACGTTTGGTGGGAACATGTATCGAGACGAATCGAGAAGAATGTTGGACCAGCCACATCTATCGACGTCGTGTTCGGGATAAGAGGCCGACCATAGCCCCAGTGCGATAGCGACCCAGCATATTGCGCGGCGGAGCCACGGACGAGAGGAGATATAAGAATTTTCCGGATGGTTGCTAGCAATGTCACTCAGCATCATACCGTAACATGCTTGCTGACCAAAAGTTTCTGTAGTACGAAATACTCCGTCGTTAGCGGGATATATATATTATTAACGGTTGGTTGGCTATTTGTAAATGACATACCGGTATTAGGAGAGGCGTCTTGATGGAAGTAGAGAATCATCACGACGTATATAGCCAAGCGGTAGTGATACTTGACGTACATAGTCGCAACGAGTAGAATGTAGACTAACATCGAGGCTAGGAGCAGTGGCCTCAGGGCCCACTGATGGTCGTCATAGTCGTTACGTCCGATGGTCCACGTCGACAGTATAGTAAAGAACAGGCGGCTGATTTCCTTGAGCCATGAAGGGTCGACCTTGACACTCGCTGCTCTGAACCAGTCCACGTCCGACCTTGTAGCTACCTTGAAAGCACCAAACTGAGCGACTGTCCATGCAAATAACAATGCGATCGTAGCGGGGAGGATCAACCGCGGAGGCCGGCGAAATGCGCTCTTTGCGATAGAAGAGAATGAAGCGTTATAGTTTCCGGAACCAGAAAGCCTCAGTGGTTTTAGGGCGCAAACATATCCGGTCAAGAATGCAAATATGGTAACGCCGATTCGTCCCTGCCACGGAATTCGGAGAACGGGCTGTTGTAGCAGTCGGGGAGTTCCCTCAGCGGGTCCAGCGCTGAAGAGCTCATAATCCCACGCTCGTGCCAGGTGGGTGAGAATGACGAGAAACGATGCGATTCCGCGCAGGCCCTATAAAACCAACAACTATAAGTATTCTGGAAATATGTACCTTCGAAGTCAAGGTCGGGGTACACTCACATCTAGCCACTTCACGTTTCGGCCATTATCTCTGGTAGGGGGGCCAGATTCACCACTTGTTACCATAGATCGCCAGAGAGACAGAATCAAGGAGAACGGAAACATGATTTTTTTCTTTAAAAAAAAAATTATCCTTATAGTCAAACGGTCCCAAGATCCCCCTGGCCAGATATGCACATGTCGAGGTCCAGTCAGCGTGAATTGGCCGGATTCTTTATCTTCTCGCCAGGAGGATTTGAAGGAATCGAACGCAGATTTGCGGTATAGCTGGGAAGGAAAGTGTCGGGGTTGGAACGAGCGGAAGAAAAAATTATATATATTAAGGAAAAACCTGATATTTCGCTGGCCTAGAGGTCCTGAACCAGAATAACAACGCCGATAAATATCAAATCAAATGGTGGGTTTAGGTTGGGCCGGTGGTTTTTTTCTGGACGGACAGACAGCGAGTGAACGGAAGAAGGGAGTCGAGGTCCTTTGTATATTAATGCATGTAGCGAGCGGAGGCAGAGATAGCGAATTGTGATTTGAATTGAACCACTTTGCTCCCGAGGCAGGAGACGCTCCGCTGCAAAGGGGGGTGTTACCGTATTCCTGGGGGGCTTTCTTCCCCTGCTTTTCCTGCTTGTCACCCAGTAATTCCACTTCTAACCAGCGTTGCCAAGCGGATCAGCGTCTGGAACATAAGGGGGTCAGCGGGGAGTCCACGCACCTTGAGGGGAGAGGGCTTTCGGTGACAGATACCAAGGCTCCTTGGGCTCCTGGGCACCCGTATCGTTGACTATCAAGGCCGACCTTATCAATTATAAGTATGCACGTCAGGGCTACGTGAACAAGGCCCTTCAAAATGTACGAAGTACGGATACTTGAGCATACCAGCCCCATCCTGAATGCACAGCCATGCTGGATGAGAGGGACAAAGCTCGCTCAAGCCTGTGTTGGAGTCGGGGCTGGCAGTACATTGCCCAGACGCCACGCGCTTGGCCGAGCCGGGTCTTTCCCTGGTCCCTTTAACAATAATATATAATAATCTGGTCGACCAATATAATAAAACAGTATTAATGGCGTTCATTCGGGTGTGCAACCGCCTTTTTCCCAACCATAACTCGTGAGACGAGCGAGCCGCAGGGAGTTGCGGACGTGCGGCATAAGATCGTCCCTGAGAGCCTGTGCTGAGTTCTCCTACATATGTTCCTGTCTGCGATTGTCGTTTCGAACAGGGCCATTCTGGAGCCGGGTGTACGTAAGTACGTGCCGCTGTAGTATGTACTTCGTCAGGTCGCGCGGCGTTCCTTCAGCGATCTGGGAGGCTATTCCTTTCTTCGTAACATGTCAGCCACGAATGAGAGGCCAGCATCGCACGAGTCTTGCGCCGGCTATGACGATGGAGGGTGGAGTGACTTTACGGAGGACGCCTAGCTGTCTTTCTCCACAGGACGCTTGGGATTTCTTAATTTGCTCCTTGTTACGGTAAGAAAGACATTGCGACCGGCAGCCAAGGCGCATCCTGGTGAAGACATGCATGGCGAGCCATGCGTCGTTGGTGATAGAAGAACCGAGGCAGAGCGAGGCGGGTTTCTTTTTGCTTCCCCCGTCCATCTGATGATGTTTGATGATGTTTGACGTTTCAAATGTGTTTAAAAAGTTCTCCGTTTTTGTATCTGAAGGCGCTAAAAGTGTTATTGCCCAGTGCATAAAAAAGTTAAATGGGCGCATAACAGGCTGTATAAACGCGAGTCTTGCCTGAAAAGGAAAGCCTCTACTTTTTATGCACTTAGGTAAGCAAAGGGATTATGTAATGTCTGTTACTCCTTAATATTTCTTTTATATCAAAATTTCGTCTTCTCCTTTTTTTTTTTTATATATTTTATATATTTTATTTACGACATGTGTGTTGCTACTTGAAAAGAGCAAAGTCAAGGTAAGGCGAGTTTCACCGCGAGCAGAGATAAGTTTGTATTAAATAATTCCGACTCAGTCTGTCTCTGCTTTCAACCACTTTGGCTCTGTAAGAAAAAGGGCACACAGGAATCTCGAAGGTATGGAAGGGCAGGGAACAAAGGCTGGTGTAAAGGGGGAAAACAAACAATAGGGGAAAAAAACAAGATGCTTTTTTTATGTTTTTTACATTTTTTTTTTTCGAGGCGGAGGCGACCCTTTTTCCTTTCTCCTTCGAACTCGATCAATTGGTACAAACGACAAAACAGCTCAACTTCCTCTCACTTCTGGATCTCAATCTCGCCTCTTTTCGTCCCCTGTGTTTCTGCAGGTATTAAGTAGTAGAAGTCCGTTAGAAAAACTCTCCTCAACCCCTCAACAATTTTCTTCTTTCTTTCCGCCTTTTTTTTTTTTTTTTTGGGTGTATTCTTCCTCCTTTTTCGAAATATCTCTCCACAGTTTGTTGCGGTCACAGGGGTATTTTGTTGGAAAGGCGACCATTGCAATAAACAAGAACAGCGTCGAGAAATAAGGGGTATATAGGGGTATTCAAAAAACAGTATTAAGAATGCAGACAATTGAAAAAGGAAGAAGGAAATAAAAGGGAGAAAAAGGAAAGCAATAGATCCCACACTTACTCACACAGGGTTTAATGCAAAAGAGTCAAAGAAAGAAGATGACGGAAATGAAAGAAAAAAGGAGAGAAAGTAGCCCAACCAGATGATCTGTGCTGAGAAAGGATGGAAAACAAAGAGTTGTTTGTTTGGCTGCGAAAGAGAGACAGAGACTGACAAGACAGAGATGCGGAACGCTTCAGACAAATATCGGCAAACTTGCAAAGCAGGGGGAAAAAAAGGAGGTTAGCTCGCAAGAGAGAGTAGTTGACATGGTACAAGGGCTGGAAACAGCTGATTTCGAAATGGAGCATTCAGATGAATCACGCTTGCAATGCAGAGGAATAGAACAAAAAAAAAAGAGGCAATAAAATGGTAATAATGATAAAAAACGACTTATGAGATGCAGAACATAGGAAATATAGGGGAGAAAAAAAAAAACTGATTCGGAATCTTACTTGGAAACCGTTTTTAGATTTGGGAATAAAAGCTAGAATAAACAGGAGATATCTGGTATGGGAGGGGGGGAGATGGTGATGTTTGCTTGTTCGTGGGTGGGAATTGAACAAGCCCCCGATTTTCGACCATAGTTTGTAGCAAGAGGGTGAAATAGAAATGAGCATAGGCCAAGAGCCTGCATCTTCAAATTCACCGTCGACGCCGAGTAGATAAAAAGGGGGTGAACTTCCAACCAGCCGGCAGAATAGGGAGGGTATCAACTATCAACTTCTCCTTTGGCTCGGTGTGATTATGTAAGCATATGAGGAGAAGCAACAAATCCGGTCCGATGTAGCAGGGCCGGGAGCCCAGTCGGACCGGGCCGAGCAGGTATCCTCTTTTTGAGTTACCATGGGGACATTTGTCGTGTGTTCGTAGACCTAGAACACAGGATTGAATGTTTGTGCCGGTGGTTGTGGGAAGAGCCGATGGTGCGAGTAGGCGGAAGCGTCTGTCATTTCGTAATGTTGTGCTGTATACTGCATGGTAGGCGCTGGCGTGGGCGAGGGTGGACAGTTGTATAGCATTGTGCTTCCATCCTTGGCCATGTTGGGATTTCCTGGCACACCAAATGCATCGTTCTCCGGAGTAATGGGTGGCGTGATGTAGCCATGTGATACGGCTGGGTACTGTGTCTTTTGTGGAGTAGCCAATCCAGCCTCACTTTCGTATGGAGCTTTGGACTCGCACATACGATCGGTTGGAGGAGTGGGAGGGTTGTAGGACTTGTTCAGAGACTCCTGGCGGGCAAGGAACTGTTCTAGAAGCTTGGACGCACGGGAGTAATGAGCTGACGAGTACTTCCGGGTTAGAACATGCGACGGCTTCTGAAGGTACTGCGAGAGGCTGACTAGCGTTAGTGAGTCGTAGTTGGACGCCCAATCGGACTGCGGGGCCTGTGGTCTGTTGAGGATGCAGCGGGACAGAGCAAGCGAAGCTCTGGCGATGTCGGACGACAGCTTGGAGACAAAGTCACGGTGGAACAGGGAAATCTCGGCAATGTACAGGGCGAGATGCTCGACCTCGGGATCGTAGGGTGTGTCGACCACGGCGTTCTGCAGGAAGCTGTCGACGGTTGGGTGGCCAATCGACCAGCCCAATGTTTGCAGGACGTGCCACTCCATCTGAATAAACATGTCGTCATCGTACAGCGAACAGCACATGGACTTGAGTTCTTTGATTGTGGGGACACGATCCTTCTTGTCACCGTACTTGGCAGCAATGAGCAGAGCCGCACATCCAACGAGCTGGTAGTGTCTCTTGTATACGACTCTTTTTGAGCAGTATCTGTCAAGCAGGTTAACAGTCAAGAACAAGGTAGCTGGCAGCAGCTGGAAGGCAGCGTGGGCTTCGATGAGGAAGTCGAGCAGGTATGGCCGCATAAACCATTGGATCTCAGTCTGAATGTCTATCGAGTCGACATCGGGCTGAGTGGCACTGTCCATTGCATGCATGTGCGCCAAGATGTCCTCCTGATACTCGTCGGTAGCCATGCGTGACATCTGATCAGCAATTGCATATTGACGCTCCCTGGCCAGTAGCCGAGCATGTTCCCGTGGGTTCACATGGGGTTGAGGCTGTTGTGACTGCTGCGGGTGCTGCTGTGGGTGCTGCTGCGGTGGGTGCTGTGGCGGGTGCGCTGGCTGTTGATGATGCACTTGAGGCTGTACATAGTCCTGGTCGTAGCTCTCAACGAAGTAGCTATCGCACGGCTGGTAAGTCGTCGTTTGACAGCGTTGGTATGCCATGTTGGATGGGCTTATTTGGATCGGGTCCAGTCTCCGGAGAGCGTGAAAAGAGCACTAGAACTTTTTGGTGTGGTCGCAGGAAGAATTTAAAGGGACGCTCCGCGTAACTTCCAGCGAGATGAAAATGAGTGGTGTGTGGTCTTGCTAAGCTCTAGCAAACTATGTTACGACGAGGGGGGGCGTTCAAGAGAAGGGCAGTCGTTGCGGCGAGAAAAAAATGCAAATTAAGGAGCGTAAAGTTATTAGTAGGGGGGGGGAATATTAAAGAAAGTCAGGCGCAGACAATAATCTGTGCCGTTGAAAACGGTCGAAGACCGAAATATGAAGATTGAACAAGCGCTATCATCTGTTAGCTTCTTTTCTCCCTTTTCCGTATAGGTGTATGTGTGTGTGTTGTTGTATATAGGTGTGGGTGGCTGATTCAACGACGGGGGGGGAAGAAGGTGTCTTAAGTACCCAGTTTGGCGATGTATGGCTGGGTATATAACAACCCTATTCGACGGACCTCACAGCATCTAAGTCGACGGCGAGGTGAAGGAAGACTGACGAGATCTTGCTTCGACGAAGAGGGAGGAGGTGCTGGTGGTGGTGCTGGTGGTGGTGATGGCGGTGGTGTGGACCAGTGAACAACGAGCTAACGTCTCCACTGTTCGACGACACCAGGCAGGGCTGCTCCGAGACGACTAGACGACAGCCGTAAAGGAGAGGGAATGTTCGCTTGACAGACAGACAGACAGGCGGAAGATTCCTAGAAGACGGAAGGAGAAAAACAGAGTTCATATGTTAGCCTTTATAGTGAATCAACAAATATTAAAGTCCGTGTAACACATCATCTACCACTTTTTCCCAGGTAGTGATTTTCCGGGGAGGGCAAAGTAAAGTATGTGAGATATGCAAGCTGCAGAGCAACGGGGGAGGGAGCAGCGAGGCCCAGAATCGAAGGCTGCTGGTATTTTGCTGAAGGTTCAACGGGAGAGAGATGTTGTTGGGATGCATTCAGGGGCAGGAAAAAAAAAAAACGGGTGATGGAAGGCATTCGAAGTTCACCCCAGGAGCCAATTGAGCAGAGACGATGTCAGAGACCCGACGTCTGCCGCTAGATCCTTCGATATGTAGGCCATATATGGGAGGAGAAAGAGGGATTGTAGTGACTTGACGACGGGTGACTGCAGGGAATATTCAATCGAAGCTGGCGGTGACGGATGAAGGTGAAGTGACAGCGAGACTTCTTCAATGCCGTATATTCGGAGTCGACCGACGATGCCCCAGCAAGCAAAGGGAGAAGAGAAAGACGAAAGCAAAGAAGAAAGATGAAAGAGAGGGAGAGGCAGAGGAGTGTTCTCACCCAGAAGACGAGCTGGACTTCCGTATATCCCGATCCCAACGCAGACAGCTCGAGGAACGGCTAAGGGGTTCGAGAAGGGAGACGGCTGGTCTGAAGCAGAGCAAGACGAGACGGCCAGGTTAGAAATTGATATTGACTTGACTTCGTGAGCTCGTGAAGAAGGGGAGGAAGAGGCCAGTGAGGAGAGAGAGAGGGAAGAGAGGCAGAGAAGAAAAAGGTGGTGGTGATGGAGCAGGACGGCTGGCTTTTTTTCTTCCTTCCTGCGAGGGGGCAAGTTGAAAAGACAAGCAAGCAAGCAAGCAAGCAAGAGAGAGAGAGACGAACGGAAAAGAGCACAAGCCTGATCAGTCTTCTTTTGCAAGCCGGGTGGGAGACGAGTATAGTCCAGTTCCACTTTGAAGCGTTGTTATAAGAAGTTTTTTTTTCTTATTTGCTCCCTTTTTTGCAGATTCTGAAGCCGGTGGTCGATACAAGCCCCCCAACCCAAGCGGATCCGGAACGAGGAAAGAATTGAGAGGGACAAGACGAACGAGAGGAAGAGAGACGCGAGAGAGAGAGAGAGAGAGAGAGAGGAGGGAGGGAGAAGGGAGAGAGATAAAGGAGCTGTCTCTCCTGGGGGGATGAAGAAGAAGAAGAAGAAGAAGAAGAAGAAGAAGAAAAGAGAGAGAAGGAGAGGCAGCAGAACGAGATGAAGAAGAAGAGGCAGCGAAACGAGCGATGGACGGAGGTTAGTTAGGTTGGAGAGCAGTTGACACTAACGTACAGTAAGAGTAAGAGTAAGAGTAAGGTAAGGTAAGAAAACCCAGGGTAAAGGCCCAGGGCCGTCTGGCTGGCTGGCTGCTTGCTGGAGCTGCGTGAGAGTTAGTTACTAGGGGCGGGTTTTGCCCAGCGAGCAGAGGGCGCGACTGATTGGACACGAAGGGGACAAGGGAAGACAAGGGGACCTGCTGCCTCTTGCCTACTCTGACTGACCATGCAGGCTCTTCTTTTCTTTTTAAAGGCGGAGGGAGAGGCAGACGCCCACGGAGTAGGGGGGGGGGGAGGTAGGTGTATTACCTGAGACGTTACCGTTGACTCTCCCTTTGTGCGTGCGACACGGAAGCAGGCAGGCAGAGAAGGATAGAAGTAATGGCGATGATGGTGATGATGATAGAGTAGATGGTGATGGAGCGCAGGATTCGTCTGTCTGCCTCCTGTCTTTCTCCTCGCCGTCTCCTTTTTCCACATCGAATATAAGTAAGTATACAGACTGACTGACTGACAGACTGACTGACTGACAACTTCGATATCGAAGTTCCCGATGGAGTTGCGTATTGTAAAGTGAGTAAATACTGTATGTATCGTATGTCAGGTACGGCTGTCTGTATTATAAACCGGTATCCGTAATACCAAGCATATGCAAATACGCCAAAGGAAACCCGCCCAAGGGAACTTTCCAACCCTTTTTCTTTTTTTTTCCTTTTTGTATATTATTTTTGCTTCTTCGCTTTTGCTCTTCAAATCTTCATCTGCTTCGTCCCTTTTTCTTTTTTTTCTCTCTTCTTTTCTTTGCTTTTCTCCGGCCAGCAAAAACAAAAACAAAAAAGAGGCTTCAAGGCTTGCCCTTCTCTGCTTGCGAAGGGGCCATCGCCAGCCAGAGAAGCTAGCTCGTCAGGATCGTTAATGAAACGGCGCTCACGAAGAAGCAAAATACCATCCAAGTCTCAGCCCTTTGACCTTTCTTGCCTGCCCTTCTGACACTCGCCGCGTGTGCTCCACTGGTGGACTCTCTCTCTCTCCAGGCCAGGCAGCATTACGGAGTACTTACTAACAGATAGATCGCAGGGCACCTTGATGACTTGATGACTTGATGACAGACAGACGATGCGATGCGATGCGATGCGATGCGATGCAATGCAGGCAGGCTGAGATGCGGCTCAGGGCCTCTCGTCCGGCCAGTCGTGGGCCGTCGTCGTCTCCGTCTCCGTCTTCGTCTCCGTCTTCTGCATAACAATACATATACGAATGATGGCGTTCCAGGGATGGGCTCCCGTCCATTACCATCATTACCGTGTCCCCCTTCTCTTGTGTGCTCGCTCTCTTCTCCTTCGTACGATGGTAAGCTAGCTCAACCGGCTGGCTGCTCCATGGAACGGAAGATGATCGGTGGCTTGAGAGCAGGAGGACGAAGAGTAGATGAAATAACTACAGTAGTTAGTGGCACTTGCAAAAAGGTCATAACGCAGTTCGTTCCAACTTCTTGACCTTCCAGAATCATGGACCCAGATGTTCTTACAGAAGGGATACGCCTGGGTGTATGGATGTGCTATCCTGTCCTGTCCTGTCTTGCTCAGCCAGCCCGCAAGCCATCTAACAAGCAAGCCAGCAAGCAAGCCAGCAAGCAAGCCAGCAAGCCAACCTCCCTTTACTCTTACGCTTACCCTACAAAGGAGCCGCTTTCATCTCCGGCAGCTCGACTTTCGCCACATCTGCATGCTCGGATGTCCCATAATTTCTGCTTGCTCGGCTTGCTCGACAGCTTCATCGTCAAGTCGTCGTTCTGTTCTGGCTTCCTCCCCCGCTTTTTGCCAGGTTTGCTGCTTGCTCTTGATCGTCCGGCTGGTCTGCGAGGGATGGGCCGAGAACTAGTTACCTCAGGCTTGATGCTGATGTCACTTGGCTTGAGGGATGTTCCTTCCCCCTCTTCGGCTGGATAGGGAGACCGGAGGAGCCTCCCCCTTTCGATCGATGACGTCCTCCTCTCCATGGCAAAAAGTGGCTCCCCCTTCCCCTTGGGTGGCTAATATCTTTGCCCTTAGGGTACATGTTGGAGGACGCGGGGGGGTTGTCCTTGTTTATATCTACATCGACTCCGTACAGTTGTAGTTATCTGCAGCCAAATCAATCAATAATGTCGAGAGGGAGAGAGAAAAAAACAGCCCGTACCAAGTCCTATTCCCAGTCTCTCCAGGCTCGTTGATGGGGTTTCTCCGTATAACTAATAATAAAAATGGTAATTTTTTTATTTTTCAAGCTGGTCTTTTTGAACTGCGGCATCCGACTTCATGCAACTGCTCGATCGCTGCGGTTGCCAGATCTGCCAATCACCGTCTCTACAAGGTCCCTTTTGGGTGGGAGGATCATGCCCGATACGAAGGCCGATGGCGCGCGGGTTCGATCGCATCGAAACCAACAGGCAACGTAAGTATTAGTCTGCATGCTGGTCCCTCTCTATCTCTCCCTCTCTAGCTTCGTTTCCTCTGCTGTTTCTTTCTTTCGGCCTCAAACAGCTGCTAGATCGCCACACGGTCGTCCCATTTCCCACGGTCCTTGCGGTTTCTGCTGTCCTGATGACCAGAAAGCCATCGGCCGAAGCAGGTTTCCGTCTTGCTGAGTGATGCGCCGTAGTCGTGGGTTCCCAGCAGTTACACCGGGCTCAACCAGTCTCAACCAGTTCTACTTTACATCAGATCAACAAACAAACAATCTTTTTCCATGTTGTATCATCGCCACCTACCTACTCCAGTATACGTAAACTACGGGCTTGGGCGTCCTGCGTGGTGGTGGTGGTGTGGTCACTCTCTGATTTCCCGTCGACCGGCTGGGACAAGTGCAGTCTTCTTCCTTGATTCCAGGAGCCTGTCGCCCATGGGTCCTAAAGGGGGGGGGGAGGAGAGCCTGTGAAACCGGTTCGCCTTCGCCGGGAGAATCGATATAAAGCCCGCCGTTCTGTGGTTGCGGCTCGATAGCGTCGACCGACCTTTTTTTTAATCTCTATATGTATCAAACGCACCCAGACTTGCCGCCTTCACTGGTCAGCAGAGCAGCATAACCAAACCAGAGATACATTGATTATATTAAATCCTGCGTCTCGATTGGCTCTCTCACGAAGCTTATCTCCTTGCTGCTGCCTTGGAAATCAAGCAGTTAGTTACTGAGATCGAGCCGGACGATGCAACGATGCAACGATGCAACGGATGCGACGTGATGGGCTTTCGTCCCGGGCGTTGCTTAACCAGTCAATCGAGCGGACATGGGCCCCTTCGCGACCATGGCTCGCGCCTAGCAGCTACATACAAGTAGTGAGTAGTGAGCTACCAGCAGATGCATCTCCGACTGAAACGTCTATCGCCTCAGATCGGTTTATGCTTCCATGCGCTGCCCTGGCTATCTCGTTTCAGTCCAGTCGGTAACGGTATTATTATGATTATCGACCGGTACGAGCCTCTTCGACGGGCTGGTTTGGGATAACTGTTTATACTCATACATACACCCATACTATACTTTACATGCTTACGGCTCATACAGACGGACTGGGTTTGATAGGCCATCTCGAGATCATCGCCGGGCGTCTTGTCTGGCCCATGGTTTCTCCAGATCAGATGCATCAGATGGCAAGGCCCTCGCTCGACTATCTAGAGTTCTGCCGTGATTCATTTGGCATCGCTGAGCTTAATCCTTCCTTCACCTCGGGGTTGGTGATCATCAATAATAATAATAATACGATGATGATATGACGCTTTTTTACAACACACGCGACAGCGAGGTTCACCCTGGAAAACTGGATCGATGATCTCTCTGGGCCCAGCACACGCTGAATCACGAAAAAAAGACCTGCCGATAGCTCTCTCCGTCACCCATAGTTCGGCCTCGCTCAGACCGTCCTTGGTTCGACGGGCCAGAATCAAACCAAAGCAGGTAGGTCGGTCGTTAGTTATTATTCGATGATTTCGATCCATCGGCCTGGTCTCAATGAACGCCGAACCCGATACAAAGGAATCCAGTCACATCCGCGCCCATCCATGCACAGGTACTGAGTTTAGGAAAGATAAACGTCACAAGTATTTTACCTTGACCAGGCGAAGGAAAGTAGCATCTCCAATCGCCGCCGCGTTGGCAGGGGGCACGCGAAACAAAGCTCGCCACCGCTCGTGTGAGCAGTGTGAAAATTAATAATAATAGAAAACTGACTTCTTTGCAAAGGAAAAGCCGGGAAGAAGAGTAATAACAATATTACAATAATGGGGCGAGGCGGCTGGGGAGAGCAAACAGTTGAAATGGCAACTGAATAAATAAGAAACCAGCCTTGGAATGCCCTGGGTGGATTTTCTCTCGTCCCAGCGGTTCCGCTCCCTCTTTCTACAGGAATGAAACCCAACGGTGGACAGATGGACGGGCGGCAAATAAAGGGGATGGAAAGATGGTCATCTTTTTTTCGACTTGTCCGTTTGTTTAACTTGAGCTCTCTTGAAGCAAGGAGGCGGATAAGCTTGTCGCTCTTCGGGCCTGGATCTGTATTCTGAAAACAGTCACGGCGCCTGCAGCGAATGCATCAGAAATATTTATATCTGTCTGTCTTGCTTTCTGTATGTAAGTATGTGTCTCTGGTGTGGGTGTCTGTCTGTACGGTAACATGTTTAATCAATTTAGCCTCCCCCCCCATTGATGGTGTTACTTCGGAGATCCGATAATACTCTCCTCCTTCTTCTTTCTTCTTTAATTCTGGACGGAGAAATGCTACATCAAGCAAGATGTGTCTCATCCACAGCGGCATTTCAAACATCTTCAGGGACAAGGCCCTATTAATAACCACATGCAACAACACTGCGGCGACCCCGGCCGCATCCATGGCTGCAACCAACCCTCCGACAACCCCGAATATGGAAAGAGACAAGCGTCAATCACTCATTATTACTAAACTGCTTCTTCGTCCTCGCTGCTCGTACGATCACTGACTCTTTCGGTTAAATTGATGGGCAGTCCGGGGAGAAAAAAGAGTGAGAGAAATGCCACGTTTTTTTTTTCTTCCCCCGTTGCAAGTCCCGGAAGCGGTCTTTTTTTTTTTTTATGTGTGTCTTCAAGGAATGTCTCTCTTTGTCGTCCGTCCTCACGATAAGTACTTACTTCGTTATGGAGTGAGTCCTGTCCTCCGCTCTGTCTCGTCTGCTGTCGCTGCCTTTTTGCTTTTCTAGAAAAGACATATCGTACGCAGTAAGTAAAAGTAAGGAACTGCGCAGTACGGAGTACGGAAAACCGTTATTTTTCAACGGGTATCGTGGTTCTGTAACCGTCGTACCTTACATCAATACGCCGCGGAAAAATAAACTTCCCTGTATATACTTTTCTTAAGCGCCCACACTAGCGCTACTCCGACCAATCAGAGAACTTACAATCCCGGTGTTGTCATCTTCAAATGCAGGGGAAACGCCGTCACCCCCGGAGCTGGGGGATTGGCAGTACGCGGCGCAGGGAGCACCAAGGACACGGCGGGAAGCTGCCTTGCCGCCCCAACAAGGCACTTCCAGTCAGCCGATATAGCCACCACCACTTAAACCACTTAAACCACTTAAATAGCTGGTTACAGATGTTCCGCTGTGCCAAAAAGGCGTTCGCTAATTAGGCTAATTTTAAGCTTCTCTGTCGCTTTCAGCGCTGACGTGCGTTTGTGCCAGAGTATCGGAAACCAAACCAAAAAAAAAAAAAAAAACGACGAAAGTTTCACCCTCCATAGTGCGACGACGCGAAATAAGAAAATCAGTGTTGAAAAAAAAAAAAAAAATCAGAGAGAAGCTAAAATCCTTGCGCTATGCATGAATTCACGCAAAAAATCAGTCGACTAATGTGACGAGTTCCAGTGTAGGAACAGCCCTACCCATGCTGTCTTGTCTTAGCATCGAACCAATCAACCACAAAGAAAAGCGGATTTCCAAGAGGCACACCCGAGCTGGACCCACTTGGGGAACCTTAAATCCTATTAAACGCGAAATCTCTGCCCAATCTAGATAAGTGGGGCGGGAGCTCCACGTGCCTAGGCGCGTCATGATTGGACAATGACGCGGACCTGGACTTAAGCGCGAGTCGCGCCTTACCGGAAATAGCGCGCTAGTACCGCTGTATCCAACATTTATATGGTGTACTGTCACTTATTTCCGTATCTTACCGTGAGCCTGCCGTCTCTTCATCTCTCTCTCTCTCTCTCTCTCTTTTTTTTTTTTTTTCAACTCCTTCCGCTGCTCCATAAACGAACGAGCGAGAAAGAGCTTCTTCTTCTTCTTCGTCTTCTTCTTCGGCCATTTTATTATTCGGGTAAGCCCAAGTCCAGCCCCATCGTCGAAGCTCTGCAAAGAAGGAAGAGAAGGAAGGAAGGAAGGGGAAAAAAAAAGTGGAAACAAAAGGCGCGCAAGAAAGGGCGTTAGCTGGCCCGGAACCAAGGCTACTGTCGGTTGAAAAGCGACTCATAACGAACTCTGGTTGGGGACAGCCCAAAAGAAAAAGGAAGAGATATTTTTTTCTTCCCTGTCTTCCTTGTTCTCCGATGCAATAGCATTAGCTGAAAGCTGTGTTATGATAAGTTGAGCAGAAGTGATTTATATGATTTATTTTTGAGTCACGATCTTCGTCCGTCCAACAGCTAAATACAGGGCTTCCAACAACCAACTATCAATGCAACTATTGCCTCTGAATAAGCATGCAGGCTCCGAGGCCCCAGAAGCAGCCCTGCGACCAACCGTCCCGTCAATCAATGGGCCGTCAATCAAACAATCGCTTCTAGCCCGTTTCCTGCCCCCTTTCACTACTAGCTACCTCCTCAAAACTGAGTAAGCTCCGAAGTAATTGTAGCAAGCGACTTGCCTGTGCCCTCTGAAAAGTTAACTTAACGACAGCAGCCCTTCTTCGTATCCCTGAAGCTCCTGCATTGAATCCTCCGCTGTGTGTGCTCTCTTGTCTCTGACGTGGCATCGCTGGCTGCCCTTAATTAAGGGGCTGATGTCAGCCCGCAACCCGCTACGCAAAAAACTAGCTCCCACGCTTGCTCAAACTATTCCCTTCTCTCCATCCAGGTCGGCCGTGGGACATGCAGGACCAAGAGCTGAAAAAGTCGACCATCGGTCCTTGCCCTGGCCTTTCCCCAATAATTCGCACCAAAAGTTCCCGGTACGCCACACGATCAGCATAATAATTTCTCGTGATATAGGGCTGAACCAGACAGGTCGGATGGCGATACATGTACGGAGTATTTTCTCCGTTTCCAAAGGAGACGAGTGGAAGGAAGTGAGCTCTCACCTAACTTACATATACGGAGTGACGAGCTCGTCACTCTACATATTGTGTGCTCCCCCATATGCGTCGAGTTTGTTGCCTTGCATCTTATTCATGTTGGGGGATATAGGCGCCTCCCCGTCATATCATAAACTGACTGGTATAATGCGGTGAAGAAAGTGGGAAAAAAAAAGGGGGTTGAAGGCAAACATACACATATTTGTATGGAAAACAAGTCGCCCTTGAACCATGCTCGCAGGTATGTAATTATAAGCGGATTGCCTTGGTTGCAGGTAAATACTGCAATCAGACAAGCTGTTTTAACTTACCACATATGTCCCCATACGTCTACCGCAATAATAATAATTTTTTTTTTTTTTTTTTTTTTTTTTTTTTTTTTTTTTTTTTTTTTTTTTTTTTTTTTTTTTTTTTTTTTTTTTTTTTTTTCCTTTTTTTCTCTTTTCTTTTTTTTTTTTTTAAATTCTCTTTTTTTTAAAAAAAATAGAAATGTTGTATTTTCTATAA
>QQSR01000323.1:0-16812 GCA_003664465.1 Trichophyton mentagrophytes | reverse complement strand
GGATCTCTGAGTGCTTGATATTGCTGAGTGATTATGTTTTAAAGGGAAGTAGTGTTTCTGAATATAGCTGGATATCGGTGGTTAGGAGGTTGTGTGTGTTTTTGTTCCTTTTTTGGGGGGGGGGGTGGGTGGGAGTGAATGGGGGGGGTTTGGGGGGGGTAGCGGCTAGGGGAGAAAGGGGTTTTGGCTTCCTGTTTTTTTTTTTTTTTTTTTTTTTTTTTTTTTTTTTTTTTTTTTTTTTTTTTTGATATCAAGTCCAAACCATGGGTATACAAAATAGAAAAAGAGAAAAGGAGAAAGAAAAAGGGGGAAAAAAAGGAGAAGTATGTCCACCAGCTGGATTGGAACCCGACTAATTCGAACTTCTCATTTCTCCATTCAACACGTCAGTTATCCATAAACTACCCGAACGAATCTGGTTACATCATGCTATCCCACTTTACCCTGTTGCCAGAGAGGAATGCAGATCTATCTATACATATTCCAGTGATTATGTATTTCATATCCTGTTGCCGACGAAGCCAGAAAATGGTAACACAACATTCGTATAAGTACACTTGGATCAAAAAAGAGAGAGGTGGAATAGTGTTTTAATGGGTTGGAAGACGGAGGGATTTGCAATAAAAGAGCTGGGTCGATCATTTTTTGGTTCGTCTGGTCGATGAACTGGCATAGTTGGGTGATGGCGCTGTTGCTGCTCTCGCAGGAGAAGGCCTATTATTACTATTATCATTACCAGTGGTAGAGTGGGTGGAGGAAGTGGACGGCGTAGGAGAGTGCTTTGATTTTGGCTTCGATTTCTTTGAAGAAGTGGAGGAAGAGGAGGCCGAGGAATTGTTGGGAACTGGTGCCGGTCCAGGTTGGACGCTGTCGATTAGGTTGGTAAGAGAGGAGACGCGGTGACACTGCTCTTTAACCTTGACTTGCTCCTTGACGAAGCGGGAGCGGAAACCCTTTTCAACTAGGGAGGCTGTAGACGGCTGTTCAGATGGTGGTTTGTCTTCTAGGACTACAGGCGAGTTTGCAAGGTATTCTTCCAGCACCATTTTATCTCCAGCCGCAATGGTAGAGGACATCCTTATGTTGGCAGTCAAGTTACCTTCCTGGGCGGTGTATGAGCCTTTCTGTTGAGGCTGTGAGGAGGATTGTGTTGCAAACGGAGACCTGAACTGGGGTTTTCTAGATAGACTGGAAGGTGCAGGGTTATTTGGCCGCGAAGTGGGGGCTGAAGAACGGAGCTCATATCAATATTACATCCATTTCCAGTGACAGCCGGGGTAGGGTTCTTACATTGAGCAGGACTGTCGTCGAACGGACCCCTAAACTTGGATGGAGGTGATTGCGGCCGAAGCTCGGCGGGACTGTCGAGAGTCCTCATCGGGAAAGGTCGGTTGATCCTTCGAGGGAGAGAACCTGGCTCCATCTCCTGTGAGCATGTGAGATTGCTGGCAAAAGTGGTCTTCTTTCTCCTGATTGAGCCGGAGCGTGACCTGTCAGACTGCTGGTACAGACTGTCTCCCGAATAGGATGCGGTGACGTCTCTCCTGGAAGGCGAGTCAGGCAGCTGTTCGTCCGACGGCGGCCGCGGCTTCTTTAGGATGGATGGTGGAAGGGTTGTCTTCACACTGCTGCCAGATGGAGTGAGCCTGGAGCTGTTGCTCCTGCTTGGGCCCTGAAAGGATGGTGACTTTGGTAGTGAGTTGTCAACGTAAAACCCGTGAGGAATGGCCCTTGGCTTAAGACCAGCAAGCTAGATTCGGCAAGTTAGCGTCTGCCGGTGTCCTCCGGGAACGATTGAAAAGGCGCTGTTCTCAGCTGTTTACCTCTCTTTCCTTTCTAAGCCACTCTTCGGTGGTGTACTCCCCTTCCGAGATCTGGATAAAGAGAGAGGCCAGAGTGTAACCACGGATGGTGCAGCTTATCCGTCCGTTACTCCATATCCTCCAAAAGAGGTTCTCCAGCCGTCGGCCTGCATCTTTCTCTAGGGTGGTCTTATTCGTCGTATAGACTAAAGACCGGGGTCAACAGTGACAAAAATCAAAAGGTGAGAAGCTGGTTGCTCAGATGAACAAAGGACAAGGGAACAAAGGAAGAGCCTCACCTCTCCACAGCCTGGCCACATCCTCAACCTCGACATGCGAGTCATGGTTAAGCTCCGAGCGGATGCTGTGGGTGTTGAAGACGATGCCGTGGGGAAGAGCTTCCGTCATGGTCCAGCTGCCCACGAGACAACGTAGATTTGTGAGGTACGGCTCGACAACACCACCAGCATAAGGATATCACTCGCTACGGTCAAGCAAGGCACAGCCAAGAGCAGGAAGAAAAACAGGACGGCCACCGGTGGTATATATGTCAATATCTTGGCCCTCACTTGTCCTTCCTTTGTACTTTAAGAGCTGGCTGCCTGGTATAGTATGCGGTGTGCAGGGTTAAGCTCAACGGGCGCGCATGATCAACATGGCGCGGGTTGACGGCAGCCAACGGAGCGCGAAGGGGTATTTAGCCTCTCGGTTCGCTGTTCCTGGGGATGGAGGATGGGCTAATGCAAGGAAGCTGGCGTATGAGCAGAGGAAAAGAAGCTGAGGTGAGGCGGGCGGGAGGTTGCGAGAGGGAAGACGTGGAGGACGTAGAGGAGAGCGGGCGATAAGTTATAGAAAAGAGGCGCGGATGGGGCAGGTCGGCTGCTGCAGCACGTGAAGTGTCCGGATGACCTGCGGGTCCGCGATAAGTCAAGTTGGAGAAATATGAAGCTGGAGGTGGTGGTTTGTATGGTGGCGCCGGCAGTGCTTCGTGCTGGTGCTGGTGCTGGCGCTGGCGATGCTGGAGATATTAGAGGCGGAGGAGAGAATCTCGAGGTGTAACTAGTTAGTTGGATGTCGTTGAAGAGGTGACGTTGGAATGTCCCGATCGGGATGGGCTCGACAGCTTCTTTTGACGACGCGGGCTCGACGTCAAGTAAGTTAACTTTGTTATCAACCTCAACCTCGCAGCAACAACAACAACGACAACGGCGGCGACGGTGACGATGACGATGACAGCCACGACGAAGAACAGGCTCTATACAGCTACGGGAGGACACAGGCCGGATATTTCATTGAGATGAAGCAGAACTAGAAGACAACTCGACTGGGAAAACGGCCACGGTCATGTGCCGTGCGGAAAAAGCTGGGCCTCTACTTTGACGAGCTAGCTAGAGTCTCGATATCCAGCGGTGATGTGACGGGAGAATCCATGCAACCAATGCAGGACGAGGTCAGGAAGGCCGAGCAGATCCAGGATATGCCTGGGCAGACAGCTGCACGACGAGAGAGACGCAGACAGGGGCAGACAGCCGAAAAGAGACTCTCCAGCCTCCAGGTTTCAGCCTGAAGCGAGTTTGTGATCGAGACTCTGCTTCCGAGTCGTCCACCAGCTGCAGATGTTTTCTTTTTTGCCTCCCTTCCTCCAGCCATAGCTGGACTGGACACCATCTCGAAGACTTGCAACCGTGGTATCTCGCCTGTTCAATGCATGTACGATGTACAGCAGACTGCAGATTCGCTCCTCGTATCAACGGCTTTAGCTCCATTATGATTCTAGTGTCTGCTGGACGAGGCTGGAATCCCATATACGGGATGCATATAGACATGGTACATACGTCTCTATGCATACACAAAATATTGAGCGAGCAAGGATATCGGCTAATGGCCTACAGTGGCATTGTTGACTCATTTATTTAATATTAAAAAGTAAGCAAAGCAGATCTAACTAACGGAAAACTAGCCAGCCAACCGGGGAATAGGGAACAGATGGAGGAAGCAAGGAGCTCCTTTGCCTTTTTTTAGGTGACAGTGTATCCGCCGTCAACACGCAGGTCCGCACCGGTGACATACTTGCTAGCGTCACTCGTAAGGAAGACGACGGCACCCATAAGATCCTCCGGCACACCCATCTTGCCCTGGGGAATCAGCGAGGTCCATTTCTGGTTCAGGTCTGGGTTGTCATCAAGGATTTTTTGTGTCCTAATCACAGCAGCCCCCCTTGTTAGTACCATAGATAAGGATGCAATATATACCTCTCGACAAGAGTAGACTTACAATGCAGTCAGCATGTATCCCGGGCTGATACAGTTAACCCTGATGCCAGCTCCAGCCCATTCGACAGCTAGCGAAGCCGCCAGGTGCCGGATCGCCGCCTTTGCAGCATTATATGGTGCCTGAGGCTGTGGAACATTAACAATCGAGCCGGACATGCTTCCTATCAGCACCATGCTGCCGGGAGCCTTGCGTTCCATCAGATGCTTGGCTACCTCGACGGCAAACAAGTAGGAGCCGTCAACATTGACTTTCCACAGCTTCTGGATGCGATCGTAAGGGTAGCTGATGGCGTCGAAGTTCTCGGTAAAGCCAGCCGAAGTGACCAGGTGGTCTATCTTGGTGTGTTCCGAGATAATCTCGGCAATGCTGGCATTAACAGACTCGGGATCGCCCACGTCCGCATAGTGGGCTGTGATTTTTGGTAGGCTGTTGTTATCCCGTCAGCTTCGTCATATAGGCTGGGGTATCTATGTGGTGATTCTACTGACCGGTCAAGGCCCGGGTTTTCCTTTTCAAACTGCTCCAGCAGCTTCTTCGCCTGAAGCTCTGCTTCCTGTTCTATACAGCTGTTAGCTAGACCCACACATCAATTGTTTTTCGTTGTTTGTTGACTCAACGTACTGTTCAAGTCAACAATGGCAAGATCAGAGCCAGATGCGACCAATGCTTGGCCCATAACCAGCCCCAATCCACGCGCACCCCCAGTGATCACGGATACTCGGCCCTCGAGGGAGAATGAGGCCAGCGTCCGCTTGAAATGTCGACCTCCCCGGCCCTGCACGATAGGGGTCTGTGGCATCTCATCGTCCGGAGGGTACTCAACTCTCACGCTATCATCTGTTCGAGCCAAACCGCCCTCTGCATCGATAGCTGCCGCCGGAACCTTCTCATTATCCTTGTACAAAGCGGTCGAAGAGGATATGTTTCTTCTGTAAGCCGCTTGCTGCACCCCGAATCGTCCTGCAGTAGCGGCAGCCGAAGGTCCTCTGATGATTGATGACGGACCGCAGGCGGCCCGAAGCAAGCTGCTCCTCGCAGATAGCCTGAACATTGTTTCTCTCTCTGTGTTTGTGTGCCTTTCCGCTATCGCTTTCTATGGACAGATGTAGTCGATGATTGAATCACCGCTGCTGGGATCGAGATTTATGTCCTGCTTGCAGACGTCATGCAAATTAGTAACTCAGCGGAGTTGCGCAGCTTGCATCGAGCCAAAACCGGTCGCTTACCTTGTCCTGTAACAGCTCACCACCCAGGTGGCCAATGGTCAGTCAACTTCAAACAACGACCTTGGTTGTGTTCACCAAGACGGCCGCAGCAACCAGGTTGGACTGGGAAGAGAGAGTAGGAGTAGTAGGAGTATGTGCAGGAGGAAAGAGAGGACGCAGATGATCAGGAGATAAAATCTCTTCCCAGGCGAGCCCGAAGAGGACAAGAAATATGGGACCTCTCTTCCATTGCTGATCCACCGAAAGGTCACTTGAGCACCTGTTACTCTAGCTAAAAAACCGCAGGATCGCAGCGGGCGGAAAGGGGTGATAGAGCGATGAAAGGGAGGCAGAGCTTCGGGCGCGCCTTTTTTTTAGCTGGCACCTTACGCAAGGCTTTAACTGGAGCTTTAACTGGCTTTAACTGGCTTTAACTAGCTTTTAACTGGCTTTAGCTGGGGTTTAACTGGAGCTCGGCCAGGGGTTTCCCTTGGTAGGTGGAGTCGCCGACGGTGGCGGTCGAGCTTCCAGAAGGACGAGATTCGCTCTCTTTGCTTATTCTCTACTTTCTGGCCAGGGATTTTTTTTTATTATTATTTTGATTGCTGATTTCTATCGGTCTAGATCTGGTGGTTGGTGATGGTATTTTGAGGTTTATATATACAGTAAGGAGAGAGCTCTTCTCTCCTCGAATCGCCGCCAAAAAGAAGAGAGAGAAACAGCTCAGAAGATGTGTAAACAAACGAATAAAAAGGACTCGTCATCGCATCATGCATATTGTATAACCCCTTGAAAACAAGAATGCCGCGACGTGAAAATATATTGAATACCCGGATGGGAAGGATATCGGCCAGTCCAGGGGACCGATGAGCTGCGAAGAAAAGCCATCGTGGCCTGAAGGAGTCGTTGGTTTGCTATGTTTCTGTTGTCCCTGGACGATCAATAAGAAGGGGGGAGGTGGAGATGCTTTTTTTTCGTTTCTTCTTTACATACTCCGTACGGGCGAGATGATACCGGCCCAAAAAATAAAAAGGATGATCGGAGCCCATGGTGGGTAACTTGGTTGCGATATTTGATAATTCCAACACTAAGACGAGAGACCAGACATTGGATTTGTCTACTCTTTCTTTTCTTCTCAATTCATCAGCAAAGATGTCAATCGATCGCTTGAACGTCTTTGATAGCCCTGGCCAAAGGCCGAAAATCGGCCCCCCCTTACGACTCAGGGGCTTCCGGCTCGGCAGCAAACTCGACCAGCGCTGTGCCAGCTTTGCAGATATCCTAAAAAAAAAAATAACGTTTTTGTCAGCCATCGCCTTCTAGACTCCTGCTTTTGGTTGTTGTAAGGCTTACCCCCTGTTTATGCACAATCTTCTCCACCACACCCTTGATGGGACTCCTGATAACGGTTTCCATCTTCATACTCTCGATCACAACAAGAGGCTGGTCCTTCTCCACTACTGCACCTTCAGCTACTTCCACGCGTAGGATCTTGCATGGCATGGGAGCTAAGACGCTGTTGGTCAACTCCTTAATACCAAGCGCCTTCTCCATCCACTTGGCTCGGGGAACCTTGAGTCTGTACTGTCGTCCGTGCTGGAAGGCAGTGATAGTATCCTCGTCACGAATTACGGTGGTATCAAGACGGGTATGGGGGAAGAAAGAGGTGAGTGCCTTGCCATCGGCCGAGAGCATGGCAGTAACGTTGCTGAACGTCTTTTCATTGTTGATGGTCACATCATAGCTCGATGGGCCAGTCTGATAGATCTGAACTGTAGCTGGTGTGGCCTCGGGGGTATTTGGGGCCGTAGCCTCGACAAAGGTGAACTGGCGCTGCTGGTAGCCCGGGCTGAAGCCAATGCCTGCGCCAGTGTTTCCAATTGGGTTGCTGGAGCTAGTTCCCGAGATAAAAGTTGAGAGAGCTACTTGGGCCCAGAGCTCTGGTTCGACTGGTTCCTTAGCGAACAGCTCCTCCCTGTGCTTCTCGATGTAGCCGGTCTCCACTTCACCGGCAATAAAGTCGGGGCTCTTGCACACACGCTTGAGGAACTCGATGTTGGTGATTGGGCCAGCAACTTCGTACTGTTCAAGGGCCATGGAGAGGTTGCGCAGGGCCTCGGTGCGGTCTGCGCCCCGAACGATGAGTTTTGAGATCATGGGGTCGTAGTGTGAAGAAACTTCATCACCGGCAACGAAGCCGGCATCGATACGAACGTCCTCGGTAGGCTGTGGAGTGCGGACGTGGATCAGCTTACCAGAATCCGGCACGAAGTTCTGTTCGGGGTTCTCAGCGTAGATTCGGGCTTCGATGGCATGGCCCATGGTAGCCATTTTGGCCTCGACCTCTTCCTGGGTGAGAGGGAGAGGCTTTCCCTCGGCAACAAGTAGTTGCCAGTGAACAAGATCCTGACCAGTAACCATCTCCGTGACTGGATGCTCGACCTGCAATCGAGTGTTCATCTCCATGAAGAAGAACTCGCCAGTGTCGTTGTCGAAAATGAACTCGACGGTGCCAGCGCCTTCATAACCGACAGCCAAAGCGGCATCTCTCGCCTTGGCCCAGAGGTCCTTTCTTGTGGCCTCTGGCAGATGTGGTGCCGGCGACTCCTCGAGGACCTTCTGGTGACGACGCTGGACACTGCAGTCTCTCTCCCCCAGGGCAACGGAGTTTCCGTGCTGGTCCGCGAACACCTGGACTTCGATATGGCGTGGAGTGGTGATGTACTTTTCAATAAGCATGGTATCGTCACCAAAAGAGCTCTTGGCCTCGGATTTGGCGGATCTCAGTTGGTCTTGGAACTCGGCAGCGCTGCGGGCAATACGCATACCCTTTCCACCACCGCCCTTGACTGCCTTGATGAGGACAGGATATTTGATCTTCTCGGCCTCAGCGGCGAGGAAGTTGACGTCTTGGTTTGTGCCGTGATATCCGGGGACGCAGGGGACGCCAGCGGCAGTCATGATCTCCTTGGAACGACTATCGTCATGTTAGCATAAACTGCAGATTGCTATTAAAACTGCCGTGAAAGCTCACCTCTTGTCTCCCATGGCGTCAATGGCCGAAGGTGGTGGTCCAATGAAGATAAGTCCGGCATCTGTACACTTCTTTGCAAAGCCCGCATTTTCACTCAGCTGTGTCCTGTTAGCATCCATCTATCGTTGTCGCGCTGTGTGTTCAACCAAGGTGTAGTAACGTACAAATCCGTAGCCAGGATGTATTCCCTTGCATCCCTCGCGTTTGGCAATCTCGATTATTCGGTCTCCGTCCAGGTAGGCAGAGGTTTCGCCTAGGTTATAGGCAAAAGGCGAGCTCAAGGCATGCTGAGCATGGGCGTCAGGGTCTGTGTACAGGGTTGTTACGCGGATGCCATGCTGTCCAGCTGTTCTTCCCACTCGTCTGCAGCGATAAACAGAAATTAGCAAACAAAGAGCTTGACAACAGCGGGTAATTGGCACCGATGAAGCGTCTCTTACAGAGCAATCTCTCCTCTGTTGGCAATAAGGATCGAATTGAGCGAGGTGGTACCCTTGCCGGTAGCTGTCGAGGAGCTATGGCGGAGGGACGAGGCAGCAAAGAGGGCTCGCTGGGGGATGCGCGAGGCAGAGGCGCGCAGGAGAAACGACATGATGGACGACGTTGAAGCTGGTCGACTAGAAGCCCAACACCATGTCCGGTTCAATTCGATGCAGAGACGAAGATTTCTGTCTTTTCTCTCGATATCAACACATGGAAGAAAAATGAAGCCGCGCGAGTTTCCTAGTTCGGCAATTCAGGGTGGGCGCCGATGGCAAGCGGGCGGTCGGCGTGCTGTTCCGGTAATTACGTCGTATTTACACATCGGACGCAGATGCCGAGGTCACGGGATTCCCGGCTTACCTTCCTTTTATGTTTCCACGTGACTTGTTGCCTATTACGTCATGCAACAGGAAAAAAAAGCTTGGAACTTTTTTTTTTCTTTGCTTTTTTGATTTCTTTTATAGATTTTCAGGCTGAAGCAATATCAACGGCCCGGCAGGAAGATACACGCGTATTAACAGGGAGAAAAGGAGGGTCAATGGACTGCAGATAGCTTGATCGTTTGCTGGGGAAGGAGTGCATTTGGTTTGCTGGGAAATCTGACGCTCTTTCCGCGCCTATCTAGTGTTTGGTCGGCCAAATAAGCATCTTAAGCAGCTGCGAGAGTGTGCGGAGTAGCTACCAACTTCAATTGACCATCGCCGTTTGATACCTGGGGCTTGAGGCTGGATGATATACCTGTCTTAGACAACTGCCTTGCCATTTGGGTGTTTGAATCAGGTTGTTCAAACTGCATAACAGGACTACTGCCTACCCCCCCACCGCACCCCAAGCCGATGCACTACAATGTCGGACTACGACGAATACGGCGATGCGTTCGATTGTCTCTGGATAGACTTCGACGAACCTCATTTCACTGTAAGAATGGGACCATTTCCTGGTGAATTCAAAAGTTGAATGCTAAACAACTGAGTGGTAGGATGAAATGACCATGATGGTAAATCCGGATCCAGTCTTCCTAGATGACAGCTCGCTTGAGGATGCGTTCGAGACTGATACGGACTGGGAATATCTTTCGGATGAGTACTATGATCATGACAAACCTGACAAGGTCCGCCGTCGGAAGAAGAAAATTGAGAACAAGAAACCAGCTCAGCTTGATTCTGCTACCTTCTACGGCGTGTCGTGGTCTGCTGGCCCACCATCGAATAATGATGGACCCCTGTACCAACCTGGAGAGGGAGAGAAGGTGTCTCTCCTCAAGAACTGGCGTGAGGTCTTTCAAGAGTCAAAACCGAAGACAAAGAAGACAAGTGAAAAGCTAAAGCAAGATGGAAATATTAGAGCAACGTTCCATGACCACTTATCGACACGATTCCGTCGCAATAGTGAACAGGGGGCATTAGTCGACGATAATCTCAACCTCAACAACAACATGGAGACCGATGGACTGTCTCGTCCAGTCTCTGGTCTGAAGACTTTTTTACTTGATTCGAACATGCGGGCTGAGAAGAAAGGCCGTGACCACCTTTCTATGAATAATAACGGGCCACAGCTCAGAAAGGGCTCTTCGGCGCGTGAAGAGGCGAAACCTAACAATAAACTTGATATAATACTGCCCCCTGCGCCAGAGAACATCGAAGAGTACAAAGATATCATTACTACCGCGCCTCCAGTTACACAGAAGCGAGGGCGGAAGAGAAAAGCAGATGTGACCGTTGAGCAGACCACCTCTGGCTTGGACTCTAGCTCAGGCTCTGGTCCTATAAGGAGCTCGAAGCGTAAGAAGGCCGGCCATACAAACGGCGTAAAAACCGCAGCATCTTCTCGGCCCACCCGATCTTCAACAAGGCGGAAGTAGTTATTTTGAATTCTCGATTGTTCTTTAAGCCTTCTAATCTGCTATCCTATCGTGTACTATCTTTACATAGTCAGGTCTTCGCTGTAACCATCCCGTTATCCAAGATTATATACAACCCATTATATAAATCAGGCAAACTCCTTGTTGAACGCTCTTCCAATAACCATTCGTCTAATTTCGCTAGTACCGGCACCAATCTCGTATAGCTTGGCATCCCGGAGGAGTCGTCCAGCTGGGATCTCGTTGATATATCCGTTGCCTCCCATAAGCTGGATAGCATCGAGAGTGCACTCGGTAGCACGCTCTGCGGCATACAGGATGGCACCTGCACAGTCTTGTGTCTTTACCTGAGTCCCATCAGAGGAAACGGCAGACTGGTCAACCTGTCGGGCAGTGTTATAGGTGAAGGCTCGAGAAGCAGCAAGCTTGGTGTACATGTCAGCGAGCTTTCCTTGGATGAGCTGGTTGTGCGCAATTGGCATGCCGAATTGGGTACGGGTGTGAGTGTATGGAAGTACGAGGTCGAGACAAGCTTGCATGATACTGGGGAAGTTGATTAGTCTTAAAAACTCTTTGAATCACCGTGCATATGGGGAGAGAATCTTACCCTAGTGGTCCAGCACTAAGAACAAGACGCTCAAGGTCAAGTCCCTCCATCAGAACTCTAACACCCTTGTTGATCTGGCCTAGAACATTGGCGTGTGGGACGAAGACATCCTCGAAGATGAGTTCACCGGTGTTGGATCCACGCATGCCGAGCTTGTCGAGCTTGCGGGCACAAGAGAAACCCTTGAAGTCCTTCTCGACGACAAATGCGGTGATACCCTTTGAGCCAGCATCAGGTTCAGTTTTGGCGTATACGACGATGAAGTCAGCGTCAGGGCCCTGAGGTTTCCTGTTAGCCACAAAATTCGATCTTTTGTAAGACCGGTTAAAAAACCTACGTTGGTGATCCACATCTTGGTGCCATTGAGGACGAATCCACCATCAACAGCCTTAGCCTTGGTCTTCATGCTCACAACGTCGGAGCCGGCAGAGTGTTCGGACATGGCAAGTGCTCCAATCTTCTCTCCGGAGATGAGGCCGGGCAGGAAGCGCTCTTTCTGCTCTGGCGAGCCATTGAGGCAGAGCTGGTTGACGCAAAGCTGGGAGTGAGCAGCGTATGAAAGTCCAATGCTTCCTAGTCAATGTTAGAACTTATGCTTAAACATAGTAAACTGATAATAATAAATGCCTACCTGAAGCACGGCTAAGTTCTTCCATCACGACGCAGTGTGCCTGATAACCCATCCCGAGACCGCCATACTTTTCCTCTGCAGTAACACCCAAGAAACTTCATATAACCGTTAGCCGCCAATCGTACTGCATATCGTTGGACAGTGTGGTAAGTAGCTACCCGGCTTCGCCAAACTTCTTCCACATCTCAGGAGGGAACTGGTTCTGCTGGTCGGTCCTGGCGGCGACCTCCTCTGGAATTTCACGCTCTAAACGCCGTCAGCACTATCCTCTGTATGCTAGCAGCTGCCCACGTTATACGTACTGGCAAACTCCCGGACGGTATCCCGAAGCTCGTTCAGCTCATCTTCGGTCGGGGGAGTGAATCCCTGGGGGTGTTTTGTGGAAGCTGCCCGCCATGCGGCAACAGGTACAAACTGCCTCCGGGCGGCCAGGGTAGCTCTGGGGGCGGAACGGCCGAGGAAACGAGGAAGAACCGACGATGCCATGGTGATGAATATCTTGATAGAGACAGAGATGAGAGAAACACGCAGCAAAGACAGAGCAAAATAGCAATTCCAGCGGCGTCGCGGACGAAAGAAAAAAAGACGAAGTTGCAAGCTGCCTCTTTCGGCGCCTCGGCTGACCTTCCCTTTCGGCCCAGCGGGCGCGGCTTGCGGCGGCAATACCGCCCGGTAACGCCAGTACCGCGCGTGGGGCTCTTTCGGCTAACTTCCCCTTCCAGCTCTATTTTTCCGGCGTCAAAAACGACCCGAAGAGGAAATCTTTTCGACGTCGCGATATCAGAAACGAAACATCCAGCGAGCGACGCAGAGACGGCGAGGCTGACTATCGCGGAATTGAGACCTGGAGCAGCTGAGAATGATAGTAGGATAGGCAGTGGACGCTTCAATCTGTTGTTTACACCCTACACGTCCGTGCAATTGGAGCTTCGTTGACCGACCATGGCTCTCCGCGCCCCCTCTGCCGGGCTGCTGCACAGCATGCGATGCGCCCTCAACCAGCAGCTCCCTCGACGAGCAGCAATCACACTGAAGCCGGGCTCCAGCTACCGGGTCAGGAGCGTTGCCAGCTTCACGCACGCTCACCAGGCGTCTGCCATCTCTGTGCTGCCCACCACCGTCGATACCTCGTCCGCTGACTTCCAGGAGAATGCTAAGCAGATGGAGGAAGTGCTCAAGAAGATGAGCGACCTACATACCAAAATCGCCCAGGGAGGATCCCAGAAGGCCCGCGAGAAGCACATTGCGCGTGGGAAGATGTTGCCCAGAGACCGAGTGACCGCTCTTATCGACCCGGGCACCTCGTTCCTCGAGCTCTCCCCCCTAGCGGGCCATGAAGTCTACCCTGGAGATGATGTGCCGTCTGGTGGTATTATCACTGGAATTGGCATGGTCGAGGGCGTCAACTGCATGATTGTTGCCAACGACAGCACTGTCAAGGGCGGCACCTACTACCCCATCACCGTCAAGAAGCATCTACGTGCCCAGGCCATTGCCCAGGAGAACAAGCTACCTTGCATCTACCTTGTTGACTCCGGCGGTGCCAATCTGCCTCACCAGGCCGATGTCTTCCCAGACAAGGAGCACTTTGGCCGTATCTTTTTCAACCAGGCCCGTATGAGCTCCTTGGGCATCCCCCAGATCTCCGTTGTCATGGGCCCATGTACAGCCGGTGGTGCCTACGTTCCCGCCATGAGTGACGAGTCTATCATCGTCGAGAACCAGGGAACCATCTTCCTTGCCGGACCGCCACTAGTCAAGGCAGCTACCGGTGAAATCGTCTCTGCCGAAGACCTTGGAGGCGGTAAACTACACTCCAGCATCTCTGGCGTGACAGACTACCTTGCCGTTGACGACGCCCACGCCCTCACCCTCGCTCGCCGCTCGATATCAAACCTGAACTGGCCCAAGACCACTTCCCCATTGACACCCACCTCGACTTCGACCGAACCCATCAAGGAGCCCCTGTACCCAGCCTCCGAGCTGGCCGGGATAATAGGCACCAATCTCCGCCGCCAAGTCGACGCACACGAAATCATCGCCCGTATCGTCGACGGATCTGAATTCTCCGAATTCAAGCGCGACTACGGCACCACCCTCGTCACTGGCTTCGCACGCATCTACGGCACACAGGTCGGCATCGTAGCTAACAATGGCATCCTCTTCTCTGAATCCTCGCTCAAGGGCGCACACTTCATCGAGCTGTGCACCCAACGAAACATCCCCTTGCTCTTCCTGCAGAATATCTCCGGTTTCATGGTCGGAGCCGATGCCGAAAAGGGCGGTATTGCGAAGAATGGCGCCAAGCTGGTGACTGCTGTTGCTTGTGCGGATGTTCCCAAGTTCACTGTTGTGTATGGCGCCAGTGCTGGTGCAGGTAATTACGGAATGTGGTATGTTCCCTCCTTTTTTCATTCTAGCAAGCAAAAGTGTCTGAGACACCCTTGAGATTAAAATCGTATACTAATTTATGCAATTGCAGCGGCCGTGCATACTCACCCCGGTTCCTCTTCATGTGGCCTAATGCAAAGATCGGCGTCATGGGCTCTGAGCAGCTAACTAACGTCATGGCTGCGGTCGGCAAGAGCGTTGACCCCTCGTTGCGCGACCGTATCGATGCCGAGAGCGAGGCTGTCTTCTCGTCTGCTCGTCTCTGGGACGACGGTGTCATTCCTCCCGCCGACACTCGCAAGGTTCTAGGTCTATGTCTGGCTGCTTCCGTTGGCGGCCGTTCAGAGGAAGCAAAGACCAAGTTCGGTGTTTTCAGAATGTAATCTTTGTCATCCGAGCTGTCTAGTTCCTTATTTTTTATAGCCTCCTTTATAGCCTCCTTTTTATTTCTATCTCCTTTTTATATTTTTTGGCTGAAGGATAGGAAGAGGATCCGCTGGGCAAAAAAATAGAATCATGTACAATTAACTACAGTTGCTCAGAGTGCGGTTTTGAGGTTGAATTTTGCTTGCTTGCATTCTTGCTTGCTCCATATACATAGCCCAGCATGATAAAAAATCTATTCCATAGATAGTAGATATATAAGGGGAAAAAAAGTTGAAAGGCATTGTAACGGTTTCACATCAGGAGGGGATATCAAGTGAGACAGACAAGCTGGCAGGTAAAAAATAAATAATAATAAAAAAAAGGACGAGGACAGCGTGTATAAGAACCGGTAATCAATAAGCAGGACGGAGAGGAAAGGAAATATATATATACACAGGATGATGAAAGGAGTTCCCGTACTTTTTTTTTTTACCTGTGATGGCTCGCTGGAATGAATGCTTTGCTGGAGTCAAGTCATGATTATATCGTGATAAAAAAGAAGGTTTTCTCTCTGCTCTTGTTCTCTTCCTTCTTTCTCGTTCTTCCATCTTGACAAGGAAAAAAAAAGGAGGGAGGGAGGTAGGGAGGTGGGAATAATATCCAGGAGAGCCGATGGAAAGGAAATATAACAAAAGGGAAACTTTTCAGAGGGAGTTGGCGGTGGTTTGTTTATAGAAACAAAGTAATATGTATATCACGAAATGAAGGGGCGGTGTAGTGGAGCGTAGTAGGGGAGGAGGATCAGGTTGAAAGGAGATGGTATAAGAAAAGAGTAGATCTTCAGAGATGTAAAAAAAAAAAAGAAAAGAAAAATAGTAAATGGATGAGATATCCAAAAAATTGAGGAAATAAGACAGCAAACCAAAAAGCAAACCAGTGATGCGGAAGGGGTATATTAAGGCGGACAAGACAAAACAAAGGATAGACGGACGAATCACCTGCAGGAAAAATATGGCTGACAAGAGTACGATAAAGGCAAGCAAACGCAACGGAGGAGACAAACGAGGCGGGAGAGAGAGAGAGAGAGAGAGAGAGAGAGAGAGAGAGAGAGAGAGGCGGTGACGGTCAAAGAATCACACAATCAGTCTTCATCTTCGTCCTCCTCCGATTCCGCCGCTTGTCTGCTGCTCCGCTTGCCTCCTTCTTGCGACTCCCTCCGTAATCTCTATCTCGGTCTTTATTGGTTCGGATATCCTTCCGTATAATCTGCCGACAGAGGTCTATGAACGCTTCGTCTACGTTCGCTCGTCTTCGTGCGGAGGTCTCGTAGTATGGAGCATTCCCCCACTGCTGGGATAGAGCGAAGGCGCGCGATCGTGAAACGGCACGGTCTTCCTCGAGATCTGACTTGTTACCGACGATGACTATGGGGACCTTTTCGTCGTCTTTGATACGGATGATCTGTTCGCGGAGTTCTTGTAGTTCATTCAGGGAGGACATGCTTGTTATGGAGAAGACGAGCAGGAAGCCTTCGCCTTGTTTCATGTATAGTTCCCTAGAAACGGACGAGCGTTGTGAGTTGCTACCATTGCGGTTGAAGTAGGCGAGCAATTGGGGCTGGGGTTGGAAGGGAAGGGGAGGGGGGGTGGGTGTGGTAAGGAGGGTCGCGGGTTTAGCTGGGGCTGTTTGAGGAGTGTCTGGGATAGAGTTTCATAGAGATTGAGTTACCTCATGGCGGCTATAATTCAGCTGTTAGTCTGGGGACGTCCGGGATAGTCGGGTATTGAGGTGATGAGACTTACTGAACTGTTCCGTCCCAGCTGTATCCAATCTGCAGTCCACGAGTCAGCAATTGTTGTAGATGCCGTGAGTATCTAATCGATGGTCAGATACGTACATTTCGAGAAGACATGGCCGTCCCTATACGAAGGAAGGATATTAGCGGGTCTTCAGCAGTAGAATGTAAAAAAAAAAAAAAAAAAAAAAAAAAAAAAAAAAAACCCCCATCCACCAAAAAAACAATAAAAAAGAAAAAAAAAAAGGACTAACCAAACCCCCAAACCAAAAAAACAAAAAAAAAAAAAGTAGGAAAGCGAGACAGCGACACAAAAACACCAGAGCACAAAAAAAAAAGGAAGCATAAAACCAATAAAACACG
>QQSR01000322.1:0-16839 GCA_003664465.1 Trichophyton mentagrophytes | reverse complement strand
GGACGGGCATGGGGTGGAGGGAGGGGATAAAAACAAAGAGCAGCTAGAGAGGTTTTGGCGAAAGAGGGGGTGGAGAGAAATGAAGAAGTGGGGAAAGAAAGGGGTAAACAAAAATGATTTTTTCAGAACCCAAACTCCCCCTTTTTTTTTTTTTTTAGAATTAAAAAAAAAAATTTTAAAAAAACAAGGAAAATCCAAAAAAAAAAAAAAAAAAAAAAAAGGGGGGGGAGGGGAAAAGAAAAGAAAAGAAAATTTTTGAAGATAAAGATGCTCTGTTCCAGCTCAACTCGTCAAGAGGTATCTTTTTGGGCGCTAAATGTACAACAGAGAAAAGGCTATGCACGACCCGAGATAGTAGTAGTTTAGTTATGGGGGAACATCAAAGTGTCGCCAAAAAAAATAGTAAAGATAAGGCAATGTATCATCAAACGCCAAAGTTCGTCCCTATTGCCGACACCAAGCTCCCAGACTCCAAAAGGTGTGAAAATAGGAAATACAAAAGGTATATGTGTCGTATAAACGAGGAAGAAAAGCAGTTATATATGGGTCACTATCGGTTCATTAATGTTATCGTTCCCGTCAAGGAGGTCGCCTATAAGACAAGCGTTGACGAAGGTGGTAACGGCAGGCTTGGGCTTTTCGACTTCTGGGGCCGGTGAAGAAGCTACTGCCGGGAAGATATATTCAAATAGATGGCCAGCCTGTTCCCATGTGTCCCTGAGAAGTGGTCCCCAGCCCTTTCGCTGGCGGTTAGTCGCCTCTTCCTCGACTGGGACGACTTTCTCGTCAAAGTTGGTGGTTTTCACACCATATCCGTCATGAACGTGGCCGAATACCACAAGACGAGGTTTTACTCGTTCAATCTCCTGGCCTAAGAAAGCACAGCCGCTCTGGAGGTCACCGTCCAGATGTTTTGATGGCGGTTCGTGGGTCAGCAAGACGTCGGTTCCTTCTGGTACTGCTCTTGTCCATACATCCGTGCCCCGGGGAACGTGAAATGCTCCTACACGCGAGCTGGAAGATATAGATGGTGAGCCGTGGATTGCGACCTCGCGTCCGTTTCCGTGCTCTGGAAACTGTAGTGTGACGGAGGAGTCTCGGAGGTAGATGACGCTGCCAAAGTTCAGGTCACAGACGGTTCGCCCTGGCACGGAAGGATACCTGTCCGGATTGCGCTGAGCAAAGGGAGGGTCCAAGAGGACATCGTGTTCGCCGGCGACAAGGATTTTATATGTATGTGGTTGGGCAGATAGCCATGTAAGCTGAGCCTGGAGCTCTTCGAATGTGCCGTTGACTGTCAAATCACCGGCATGTAGGAGGATGTCGCCATCTGGCAGCTCTGGCTGCCAGTTATGTGTGTCGGATATGCAGACCACTGAAATTGGGTGTTCCTGCGTGGATTCCGGTTCCGCTAGAGGTCGATAGTTCTGCCTCCCCGAGAGCCTGGCTGTAAACGCCCGCAGCCATCGACTGAAGAAGGCGAGGAAACTGAACGGCCGCTGGCTCAGAACGAAGGCTTTGTCAACCGGCATCGAGTCGCACATTTGAATAAACCCATCCAAATAGCGAGAAAAGATAACTCTATACATATGAAAAAGGCAAACGTTCAAAACTAAAAGGTTGTATATTATATGGAGGGCTATCGGAGCGAGGACGGGGAATCAACTCAAAACTCAAAACAGCATGCTTCAATAATAACTAAACGGGAGAAAGGGAAGAACGGGAGCAGATATAAAAAGACGAAATCAGGGGGAGAGAAATCTCACAGGATCCGGGGACACACATTGGGACCGAGTATGGGTTATATATGTCTGGTATATCGGCCACAGCCCTTGACTAAAAGGGGGCGGCGGCTGCTGTGTATCCGGAGCGAAGGGAAGGGGGGGTTAGGGATCGCTCCGGAGAAACAGACAGACACGCAGACAAGCAGCGCAAGGCCAGAGAAGACACACCGACAGAGAGGGTCGCATCATGGATCATGGGCGGCCCCAAAGCAGATGCTCGACCAGCTGCCCTGCCTCCGCGGCCTCCCATGGGCCGCCCTGCCTGCCTGCTTGTCTCTCTGCCTGTCTTGTTGCGAAATGCGTCGTTTCTGCGTTGTTGCTGTGTGAAGAGCGTAATATATTCCCGATATCACAATGGCCAGTTCGTTACCGACAGAGCGGTTTTCTATTTAGCTTGTGGGGAACGCCAGGGCGGTCGTATTAATAAGCTATTGTTCGCTGCAGAGAACAATAGCAACCTGCATGAGAAGGTGGCGCTAGTGTCACAATCGCCCTTTCCGCAATACGGCTGCGATACAGACGCCGTACATAACACATATATAGCACACTTTGATAGCAGATCCTCGAGCCGGTGCTGATGCTGCACTTTCCGGGCTCCAGCAGGCTTTTTTGACTTCCTCTCAGCGCTAAATGAAACCCGCCGGCCAGCCTATCACGGGCTGCGTCGAGAGAGAAGGCAGAGTTTTGGTCGCACGGGAGTTGGTGCTTAGGCTCAAGACGAGTCCGCCGGGCGAGAGTTTGATACTCTGATCCATCACCCGTAAAACTGCTCTCCGAGCCGGTTGATCGAGTAGGGGCCCGCTTGCAGATGATCAGTATAACTGATGGCATATCGCAGGCCTGGCGTAACACACTTCACATACAGCTGGACGAGGGATATAGGCATTCATGGATGCATACAGAGTCGGCCTTCACGGTAGCCAGCGAGAGAGAGGCCTGTCTTCTGCCTGGGCTTATCCAACCCGACAAGGACTTCAATATCTCCAGGGTTCAATGGGAAGGCTTGCTGCTATGTCGGCTTGCTGCTATGTCGTGATAGTCGTTGCATCTCACATACATAAGTACAAGCTATAAATATCAGCAGACGCCAATTCGTCGTTTCAGTGCAATAGTTCCCCACTAACGAAGATGCTGATGGCCGGTGGCCCCTCGGTTCAAGAAAAAATGTGTGGTGGGAGCGTGTCTCGAGCCAAGGGGGGTCCGTTTGACCGTCTTCCTACATCCCGCCCCAGGATCAGGCCTGCAGCCGGAGATGCGCGAACCTCATCAATTCAGGAACCAGCTGGACCTTAGCTGGCAGACCCTGCATGGGATTTCATGCAACCTTGCAATTATCCATTCATTGAAGGCGCTTAGAGGACTGTAGAGATATTTGTTTTACTCCTGTGGTAGTCTATGTCTGATAGACGAAGTATAGTTAGTCACCATGAAGGACCCATGTTGACGTGGAAAAAACTTTGCATCCTCCCGTAAGGAACAGGTCTAAGGTTTGCTTTCTAGCCATTATTATCATATTGAGTATGTCGGCGGAGCATCAGCCAGGCTGCTCTTCCCCTGGCCCAATATCAAACGCCGTTAAAGGCATCTCGAGCAAGCCATAAATAACATCGAAGTTGAAAAAAAGATGAAGAAAGCTCGGGGCAGGCGCTAGTCCCGAAATAGAGAGTCCTGACATCATCATATCACGTGACTACCTGCTGGCTCCTTCGCCGTCGACGTCGCAGCGAAAGAGAGAGAGAGAGAGAGAGCTGGCAGCGTCCGCTTCATGCGCACTTGCTGAGGAAGAAGAGACGGGACTCGCTTGGTCGTCTATTGAATTGGGACACTACTTATCCACACTGCCAGTCAGACTTGATATGTCACTAGATATCTTGCTCTGAGACGCGCCGTGAACCTCGTGGGAAGATACCAAGCCCTGGCCGACTCAGGCTCCTACAATCAGCCATCAAGCTCCCCGCATATATACACCCCCATCAGCCATGGACCACAACGATTTCGACAGCGTCTCTTGGAGGAATGATGGAGACAGCGATCCATCGCGGCCGGCTACGTCATATACAGATATCGATAACGCTTCCAGCTCGCGAGATGATCCCAATGGGAAGCGTCGAATAAGTTCCACGGGAGATGAGGTGCTCTCGCCCGTGGAAGGCGGCGCATTTGCGGCTGCGTTAGATAACGGTATGCTTGAGTGCACAGTAGACACGCCGCTGAAGGAGAATGAGGGTACAAAGGATGTCTATGTTTCCTACCTGGTGTCAACTCATGTCAGTGTTCTCGCCATATCTCCCGACAACTATACTTACAAATTTAATAGACCAATTTCAAATCCTTTCAAAAGACTGACTTCAGCGTTCGACGGCGCTTCACGGACTTCTACTTTCTTTACAATACGCTATTTCGGGAGTATCCTGCTTGCGCCATCCCTCCACTACCAGATAAACACAAGATGGAATACGTACGCGGGGATCGGTTCGGTCCAGAGTTCACCCAGCGTCGTGCCTGGTCTCTTCACCGGTTTATCAAGAGAATTACACTCCATCCTGTCCTACGCCGAGCTCCAATCCTCGTCACATTCCTTGAATCCGGAGAATGGAATCAACACATGAGGATGCGCCCGACCCGCAGCGCCACCAATGCGTCTGACGGCGGAAGTAACATCTTCGACAATTTCGCAGATACCTTCGTGAATGCTTTTACTAAGGTCCACAAACCAGACAAACGCTTCACGGAAGTGAGAGAAAAGGCCGACAAGTTAGACGAAGATCTCGGCCATGTCGAGAAAATTGTTGCGCGGGTTGCGAGGCGTGAAAGTGACCTGGAGGCTGACTATGCTGACCTTGCCGTCCAGTTCCGCAAACTTGTCCCTCTAGAACCTGAGCTAGAGGTACCTCTACAGATCTTTGCCGGTTGCGTTGAGGAAACATCCTATGGTATCCAAGATCTGAAGGAACACACAGATCAAAACTACCTAGGCAGTCTTCGTGACATGGAGGCTTACATCTTATCTCTCAAAACCCTGCTCAAAACGAGGGAGCAGAAGCAGCTAGACCACGAGGCGTTGGTCGACTACCTCAACAAAGCCGTGGCGGAGCGCGAAAATCTTACCAACAACCCTTCCTCATACTACGCCACAAACCCACTAACAAGCAGCCCTGCTTCTTTCATCAGGTCAAAGATGGAGGATATCAGAGGTGTTGATCACGAGCAATCGCGCCGAGAGAAAGTCCGAAAACTGGAGGTTCGAATTGATGAATTAACCCGTGAAGTTGAAAGCGCTAAAACAACTTCTGAGATGTTCGATGAAGAAGTTGTGCGCGAGGTTTCCGATTTTGAGCGTATCAAAGCAATCGAGTTTCGCGATACCCTGGGCGCAATGACACAGAAACACGTCGACTTCTACCAAGGGGTCCTGGCCACTTGGGAGCGCTTCATTGTGGAGATGGAAGCCGATGGAGATGATGTGGGTGTCAAGCATGACTTGAAAGCGAAGAAGCCTCAAGTTCGACATGCATGAATTGATTCGCCGTTGTTCGCTTTTCTCCTTTTTTTTTTTTTTTAAGTTCCTGTATAGATGAAATTTGGCACTAGAGCTCTAAGGCTCTTCTTTTTGCATGCCTACTTGGTTCTCAGTCATGACTGGCGTTATATGTTCTTTTTGGATGGCATTTGAGCCAGAGAATATGAATTAATAGCTGCATTATTCCTTCACAACCACTCCTCAACTTCCAGAGTGTACGAAGTACTCCATAATTGGATTTGATCAGCGTGTTCTTTCACGCGATCCTCTCCCGTTGAGATGCTTTTTTCTTTGTCTCGTCCACTGAGTAACTTACCACATCCTGCACTCCGTGCCACATATCAAGCATACCACAGAACCGTGTCTAGTGTGTGATTGTATTTTGTTGACGGCCGCCGGTTATTCTGTTGACGAATCGTGTTGTAGAAACAAGCCCACCACATATTCGTAGTGGCCTACAAGAGGGTATCCAGCCGTTAGATCCAGCGGTGCTTTGACTACTCCGTACTATCTATACCTTTTTTACCCTTCCTAGTTTTGGCTACTTTGAAGACATAATTGAGCCCACCACACTGTGTTCATATTCATCCGATCGCCAATTGGCATAAGTACCAATATATCTGCCATTCCTGTATGTAGAATATGACGAAGGCTCGGCGGTAATCCGCATTGCAATGCTGCGACGGTTGCGTAAAGCGGTATATGATAACGGCGTATCTATATGCCATATTATTCGGTCAAAGTCCTACCGAAGGACCGCATTTGGTGGTGAAGACGCAATTCGGGGGACAGATACTTGTGTGGCACACTCTCAACCTACACAGGAGACGTAGTGCAACGAAAGGCACATTAGCTGGAAGATACGACTGCACATACAGACAAAGAGCAGAAAGAATCGTTGATGACTGCTTGCTTGCTTACTTCAATAACTGCTGGCCTTCTGCCGGGTATAAATATCAGCATGTGTCCATCATGATGGCCTTTGATATCCAAGAACCATCTCCTCCATTCAATTCAATCAATCAATCCTCTGAAACTTATAATCTTTATTTCGTTGCAACCAAACTGCCGAATATTCCAACATGAAGCTTTCCTGCTCCCTCCTCGCAGCACTCGCCATCCTTGGCCAGACTGCTGTTGCTGCCGTTGCTAGTGTACCGATTACTGCCAGAGCCGAGGCTGCAGCTGAGGCTGAAGCCGATTTACCAAGGGCAATTATTCCTGTTAGCGGTATCTGTAACCGGGATTCTGATTGCCTCCCAGGCGTAAGATGAAATTCGCTATCCTCATCACCACAGATGTTACTGGAAGGCTAACTCATAATCCGTAGTGTGCAAGTATGGGCTTCAGAGGACGAGTCAGGTGCCCCAGCCCTGGCAGAGCAAAGTAAGAACAGTGATCACTCCAGGTTATTAAATGCAGCTTCTTTACTGACATATCCGTCTAGTATCTGCCACTGTTACTAGAAAGCTGGCATTCTCGTATGGCATCTTGAAGTGGTATCCTGCCAATGGAGGGATGGAAATTAGGATGTTCAGCGGTTGAATAAGGCCTGTGCAAGCTATATGATTGCTGGAAAGTGTTTCTCTGTTGCTCCGCTTATATGTCAGTTTCAATGAATTATCATGTCATTCCAAGGTGTTTGTAGTTGCTTCACTCGTAAACGCGTTGGTGATATCTAATCAATATGCATGAGCGGGGCTGCTCGGGTTCAAGGAGTTGACAACTCCACGTGATAGACATGAACAGGCAAGGTGGCCGAGCGGTCTAAGGCGCCAGATTAAGGCTAACCTTAATCAGTAATAATCAGCGGTGATCACTACCCAAGATATTCTGGTCCTCCTTGAGGGCGTGGGTTCGAATCCCACCCTTGTCACTTTTCTTTTTCCTTTTTTTTTTTGGTTCTCAGTTGTTCTGAGGGACTGACTAATAGCTGACTAAGAGTCTGGGCCTGAACCTTGATCCAACAAGGAACTTCCATAGCTTCATCCGATCATCCCATGTATCAAATATCAACAGCACACACTGTGATAATCAACTATCGTGATGCGCTCACTACTAGGCGGCGCATTGCGCCCATATATATGCACGTCGTGTAAGCGTGGGCTTCAGGCCCAGCGGAGGAGATTGGCCTCCAGTCTTTCGCAACAGCCTGACATCTATGACATTGTCTGTGTTGGAGGGGGTCCGGCAGGGTTAGCTCTGCTCACTGCATTAAGTACGTTCACCTGGGCCAATTGCATCGCAGATTACAGCCTCAAATCATACAGTTAGCTAATATGTGATGCTCAGGGTCCTCTCCAATTACCTCCAAGCTTAAAGTCGCCCTCGTCGAAAGCCAGGACATAACCAAGGCCAAAAGCTGGAATCTCGATGCTGAGAACTTTTCCAACCGTGTTAGCAGTCTCACACCTTCGTCTGTGGCATTCCTGAAAGGTATCGGCGCCTGGAAACATGTCGATTCCTCTCGAGTGCAACCATACGAAGAAATGGAAGTGTGGGATGGAGTGACGGGTTCGAATATTTCCTTCAATTGGCCCCCCGGCCTGATCGATCACGATGCTTCCTCAAAGACAATTGCGACAATGACCGAGAATGCGAATCTAATACGGGGTTTATTGTCACGAATTGAGTCACTCGGTGAAGATGTCTCCATTTTCTCTTCGACAAAGGTCACATCTATCAATAACGGCACTGATATTCCCGATGGACCGGATCTTTCGGCCTGGCCGGTGCTCACCTTATCTCCTTCGTCTTCGACGGAAACCAGTTCCAAGCTCCCTACCATTGCCGCCCGTCTTTTAGTTGGAGCAGATGGAATTAACAGTCCTGTTCGATCATTTGCTGGTATCTCGACGGATGGATGGGATTATGACCGACATGGTGTCGTTGCTACTCTGAAGCTCTCCCCCTCAGCCGCGTCTTCATCCAGACCGGTAACTGCATATCAGCGGTTCCTCCCAGGAATTGGCGGTCCGATTGCCATGCTTCCTCTACCCAACAACTTTGCTACGCTTGTCTGGTCAACCACTGTCCAGAACGCTGCATATCTAAAGTCACTCTCCCCAGAAGCATTTACAGCAATGGTAAATGCTGCTTTCCGCCTATCCATAACAGACCTGAAGTACATGTTCTCCTTACCGTCTAGCCCGAACCAAACGTCCTCTGAGACAAGCTATGACCACGCAGACGAGTTGTCCTGGCGACTACAGCATACCGCTGTCCCATCATATGTGCCGCCGGAGGTTGAAACGGTTCACTCGAACACAGTTGCTGGCTTCCCATTACGCTTCCGCCATGCATCAACTTACATTTCACCTCGAGTGGCACTAGTCGGGGATGCAGCTCACGTCATACACCCTCTTGGAGGACTGGGGTTGAACCTTGGTGTCGGCGATGTAATCTCTCTCCATCGCGCGATAGAGTATGCTGTGCAGCACGGAATGGATATCGGCTCGTTGCTTAGCTTGGAACAATATGCAGCTGACAGATGGATAACTAACGCTGGGATTGGAGGAGCCTGTGACCTTCTGCATAAGGCCTATAATGTTCCTGGCTATGGGCCGTTTGCGTGGGCAAGAGGCGTTGGTCTAAACGCTGTGAATAGCCTTTCGACGTTGAAGGAGGTTATCATGAAGCGGGCTTCAACTGCTTGAAGACCTTTTCTATCCTGTATTAATTAAAATTTCAAGGTATCCTTGCACGCTGTACCAATATATATTTTACCAATACAATTTACAGTTTCTAAGTCCCACCGTGTCCGTTGTCAAGCACAGAGTTTTTGCAGATATTTATCAAGTTTTATAAATATTTTAAAACAAAAAGTAAAGCTTCTAGTCTATCCGCGAAGGCAGTAAGCAGAAGGTGGTATCCCGATAAGCAAATAAACAGTACATCCTTGCGTCCATGCACCCTTGAAAAAATTCCAGAAATGCATTCACCCCTCGAAAGAAATAGTTTTAAAATATTTCATCATCTTCCTCCCTTTTACCCACCTACAACAGATCCTTTACTTTCTGAGCTAGGTCCGCTGGCTCATGTGCTGGTGTTTCTGCAGGTGCATCAGCCCCACACGCTTTCTTCTCCAGCCTTTGCTTGATTTCGGTGGTAAGAGAGTCGATGTCAACCAGCACACCTTCCTTCTCAGGGTGGCCGTCTGGAAGACCCATCTCCTTAACACGGACTTTTCCAGCAGCAAGCTCATCTTCACCTAAAATAACGGCGAAGGGAATGCCATTGGCTTCAGCAGCCTTGAATTGAGCGGGAAGTTTTGGTTTGACTTTATATGAGAATTCAGCCTGGACATTTTAATGTTAGAATATGTTCAAAAGGTAAGAACGGAGTTTTTATATAGGCTTACCTTGATGCCGGCCTCCCAAAGCGACCTGCAGATCTGCATTCGCTCCTTTAGTAACCCTGTGAATCCTTTGCCGCCAAACGCCATAACGTATACATCCACCTCGCTGCTTCGTAGAGCATTTGCATTTTTCTCGCGCTGCATGCGAGCTTTGGTGATGGAGAAGATTCGATCAACACCGAACGATACTCCGACACATGGTATCTGGGCCTTTGGCGAGAACATGCCGACTAGTTCATCGTACCGACCTCCAGCAGCAACACTACCGACACCAACAGAAGGATCATTAGATCTGTCCTCATCAGGGTCTACTTTCTTGTCCTTCTTTGCGGAGCGTTGCAGGGCTTGAGCCTCGGGGGCAGAGGTAGCAGTTGCAGGCGCTGAGCCTTCAGTGATGACCTCGTAGATAACACCGGTATAATAATCCAGACCACGAGCAAGGCTCATATCGAAGGAGATCTTGTCTACCACGCCAAAGTCTTCAAGGTATTCAAGCAACAAGGCCATGTCATCCAAGCCGGCTTTGGCGGAGGCGTTGGCAGTGAGCTTCTCGTCTGCCAGCAATGATTCAAGGAGATCTCGCCCGCCCTTTCGAACAACATATTTTTGAATGCTATCAGCTACGGCGCCATCAAGGCCCTTATCATCCACCATCTCCTTCCTGACGTCCTCCCATGGTAGTTTGTCCAGTTTGTCCACTGCACTAGAGATGGTCCGGATCTTATCCTGAGGTACACCACACACCTCAAACAGACCGTCCAGGATCTTTCGGTGGTTGACTTTAATTGTATAGTTGCCCTTCCAGCCGAGGTCCTCAAACACTTCGGTGACAATCTTCAGCACCTCCGAGTCCGCAACCATGGGATCGAACTGTGCACCTGCAATATCAAAGTCGCACTGGTAGAACTCTCTCATCCGTCCCTTTGTCATGGCCGGCTGATCTCGTCTGTACACCTTGGCCAAGTGGTATCGTTTTATGTTGCGCACATCTGGATTCATGGCCAGCCATCGTGCAAAGGGGACGGTCAAGTCATAGCGCAACGAACATATCTCTCCGCCCTGGTCCTGCAGGTCGTATATCAGCTTCGAATCCTCGCCGTATTTGCCCGCCAGAATCTCGCGCAGCTCAAAGACAGGCGTGTCAAGCGCCATGCCACCGTGACGCTTGAAGACATTGGTGATTGTGCTGAAGATGTTGTCGCGCAGGAGGGCATCAGGGCCAGCCCAGTCCTTGGTCCCCTTGGGCGTCTTGAGGGTAAACGAGTTCTTTCCCTTGGGCGCCATGGTGTCTAGCTGGTCTGGAGGGTGCGAGTGGTCGTGATATCGGCGAGAGGAAGAAGACGAGCAGCGTTGTGCGAAGATGGAGGGGTCTCTACCGGAGTTTAGAGTTGGGATGGAGGGGAGGGCTCGAACGGACAGTCGACGGCAGCCAAAAACCCGCAGAACCCGCTTGCACAGCATCCAAAACGATCGTCAAGGAGAACAGGTAAAAGAACGGGGAAAAAACGAAGGGATTGAGGGCCTTAATCACGGATTTATACACTGCAAGACTGCCCTTGACTCATATTTTTCATTGAGTCAAACAGCCGTCAGCGCATCGATACGCGGAGAATAGAATCTCCGCCAGCCAAAAAAATCAAAAAAAAAAAAAGAATGGAAAGAAAAGAAAAGAAATAAATGCGCTCCCTAGCGGGGAATCGAACCCCGGGCACGAGTGTGAGAGACTCGGATGTTACCTCTACACCACTAAGGATGGCTGGATGGAAGGGCGAGGCCGTGCTGCTTCATAGGGGTGGCAGCTACCAACAGCGACTCGTCGTAGATGTATCTACTTGGTACTGGTTAACCAGGGAGAAAGAGGGTAAAGGGGAAAGCCATGGTTCGTGGTTAACTATCAGATGAATTTTTGTGGTCATGGAGGAAGAGAAATATAGATGGCTGGGGCTCCTTCTTGGATGCTTCAGGCCTGGATACTGTTGCACTTGGAGCTTGGGCGCCACTATATCCAAAAGCCCCTGGTACCTAACATGTAGGTACACAACTTCAAGGCGACTGGAACATTTGCTACCTGCCTACTATCAGATACACCGTCACGCTCCTCTAATATTAGGTTTAAGAGGGTGGCTGTTAGAGGAAGCTACATCGAGTTATAGTAAAGCAACGGGTTGCATGGCGAAATAACTAATCTATTGCTCGCATAATAACTCCCACTGTAGTATATATATCCACCATCGATATGAAAGCTTCACTGTCTTTCCTAAATGAGAAAAGGAGTTAGAGATAAACTAGGCAGCTGACTTGCCTCTTGTTGTTTTGCTTTGATATTGGCGAGTTCTATATCTACTAATACGTCGGTTGACTTCCAATGCAAGACGAAATTCGTTATCCATATCTATATACGAATGCATCTCAGCGAGGTTAGTGAGTAGCATACCCTCATGTTCATTGAACCACAAGAAAAGGTCGCCATTACCTGGATATAAGACGATAGGATCTATGTATATATCTGGTGTAAAATATGAAATATGCAGGGGCAGGCAGTAGAGCATACATCATACGTGATATCGACATGTATTCACACGAGCAATAGCCTATTCTATAATTAACCTTTTATAACCGATAGGCAGTCACTTACATAATGAAAAGTCCTTAGTGGTGTAGAGGTAACATAACTCTCTTTCACAGAGTCGCCCGGGGTTCGATTCCCCGCTAGGGAGAAAATTTTTTTTTTTTTATATATCCTTTTTGCAAGTCTCCCTCGCTTGACTCCGACCGCCCATTTTACCGCGAGAAGTGGAGACGATATCTTGGCATGCAAGGTTTTTTTTTTTTGACTTCTGACATTTGAAATCTACCCTACCCACTCCGTTCATCTACCATTTTGGCGAGCTTTTCCCACAACAAACCATCCTTAGTGGTGTAGAGGTAACATCCGAGTCTCTCACACTCGTGCCCGGGGTTCGATTCCCCGCTAGGGAGCGCATTGAAGTTTGATTTTTTTGATCTTTTTATACTCTGGTCTTATACTCTGGTCAGTCAGATGTTGCTATCTACATCGATCATGACATTTTCTTTTCTAGTCCGCATAATAAAAGACTGGTAATGTATCACTATGTACACTAGCTCTTATCCGCCGTCACACTGTCATCCCTCCTGTCTCGAGGTATAAAGATGGCCCCATCAATAGCGAAGTCGTCCACGTGATGTACTTAAAATCGACGTCTTCAAGTTTCAAGACTATATAGGCATATGACGATACAGCCATTCTACAATATCATGCATAAAATACTCTATTGTTTTTTTTGTAAATGATCTTTTAGTATATGCAGTAACTATTATCTTCTCTATACCTCATTTTTATTTCTAGGCGTTATTTGTTTGTCTGAGCGAGAAAGCACACATTACATAATCAGTGACAGATGAAGAGAAAAAAAAAAAAAGAATTTTCTCCCTAGCGGGGAATCGAACCCCGGGCGACTCTGTGAAAGAGAGTTATGTTACCTCTACACCACTAAGGATGGTTGTTGTCTGACCTGAGCACCAGTTCTTTATATTCCCTTCAAAGCTCAACAAGTGATCAAATCCACGTCCACCAAACACCACAGCAAATCTACTACTACTACATACAGAGTATATACATCTTTTTATATGCGAGCTCTTAGGGTAGGAGGAGTAAAGATGATCCTCCCTGGCCATGCTTTGGTGTCTCGCAAGATCATCAACGACCTGGTCTGCCCTTCCCTACAAGTCCAGCCCTGCGGCGTTGACCTCACCCTGAAAAGAGTGCTGACCTGGACCGCTGCTGGCACCGTCGACCTCGACAACTCGCACCGCCAACCAGCCTCTACTACGGAAATACCCTTTACCAAGATCAAGTCTATCTCTGGTAGTCAAGATGACGACGACGACGACGACGATGAAGCAGTGATAGACCTGCCGCCTGGCTCGTACCTGGTCGAGTTCAACGAAACGGTCTCGGTGCCGCTTGATGTGATGGGTCAGCTGTTTGTGCGCAGCTCGCTTTTCAGGTCTGGCGCACTGCTGAGTGCTGGGGTGATGGATGCCGGGTATACGGGAGCAGTGGGCGCGATGTTACAGGTGGTGAACCCGGCGGGTCTGCGGGTGTGTAGGGAAGCGAGGCTGGGCCAGTTTGTGTTCCACCAGATGAGCGAGCCGGTGGAAGGGTATGACGGGGTGTATCAGGGGAGTACGAGGGGCGGTTAGGGAGGAGGCACGATAGGATGGGGTAGAGCTGGTGAGGGTGTTGGCTTACTTTACGACTACGAGTGATGGATATAGATCTTGCACTTCTTTTGGAATAACTAGATAGATGTCTTGTCTGTGTTGATTATGAGTTATCTACTTTGTGGTTTCTCTGAGTTGGAAACTTGATACGGGTGTGTCTTTGGTCTCTGACTGGATATGACATCATAGTAACCGGCGAGTGTCAGACAGGACATCTAAGATCCAAGCTCTGAGGTCGGTTCCATGGAGCCAACGGGGAATATAGGGAGAAGAGGCCCCGGGTTGTATCACTTTTTGCCGGCACCGAATCTATGCTTAAGAGGACAAGCCAGGAGGATGTGCGACCTCGCTGTATAACGAGCAATAACTGCATTGAGCAAGTAGCAAAGTAGAGTGAACATGTGGAGCATATCAAATCCAATGGAACGGAGTATCGAAGGGATTATCAAGAGGGTCTACATTGATATTATAACTACTCGAACTACTCTACAGATCTATCATAATAATTATTAGTTAATAATGATGAGAGAGCTGATGGCACTGGACGCTGGACGCCGACTGTTCCACGCAACTCCGACTCCTCCCCCAGCCAGCCAGCCTGCAATCCTGCCTCTTTGACTCCCACAGATATAATAACGCCCTGTCTTAAGTAATAATAATAATGGGACAAGCATGATCCCTGGGCCCGACCTTCTCTTCCCACGTGGATCATCGCTTGCTTTGGCTCCTTTTTCTTTCCCTTTTGCTTCCAGAAGAACTCTGTCCTCCACCGACGATCGAAAGCAACTTTCTCCCTGGCCAGTAGTTAGTGAGCGTATATATACCTCGAGAGATACGCTTTTTCGTCGTGGCGAGAGCGTTTGGCCTGCTGGGCTGCGTGGGAGGATGTGGGTGCGGGATCTCGTCTCGCCAATCGCCTGGGAGGAGAGGGTGTGAAGGGAGGGAGGGAGGGAGGGAGATGCATGCCGGGCCCAGACAGGGATGGAGAGTGGAAGCCGCCCGCGCCAGGGAGGAGCCAGAGAGGAGCCAATCTGGAGTTAACGGAGGAGGGACAGACAGAGCAGCGAGGGATAGTTCCAGCACTAGAGAGTCAAGAGTCAAGAGTCAAGAGTCAAGAGTCAAGCTAAGAGACCAAGAAGGGAGGCTTCGCCCGGAGCTTGTCTGGCAGCTACTTCTCAGTACAAGCGACAGTGACAGCGACAAGACGACCAGGGGGAGAAGCCCTGCCTGTCCTCGCATAAGTCAAGTCTGTCTGTCTCTTCCGATGCTGTACATCATTCGGCGAACGACGGTGTCACGATCGCACAGGCGCCTGTCATCGATGCCGTCACCCTTAGCTACCTATATTATCAGTATCAGCATCAGCATCAGATCAGTATCAGCATCAGCATCAGCACGTCGTAGCCCGTCGAGTAACTGACTGTGTCGCCCTCGGAAGATATGCCCTCCCTCCCCCTCCACCCCCAGTACGAGAAACACGCAGAACTAGCGGAAGTTAAGACGGCCCAAGTAAGCGACTTTTCCCTTGCCATGTGTAGGCCAGCAGGCATGGCAGGGCCAGGAGGGACGTCTTGGGCTCTCTTTGGCTCTCTTTGGCTCTCTTTGACGTCCTTGTATGTCCTGTATGTCCTGTCTGGCTGTCTCGCATAGTTGCCATGCGGAGGTACCTGCGCCCGCACCAGACGCCCGCCCAGCCGCAAAGTACCGCGCCATAGTCAGCATGCTCCCTCTTCGCTGCCTCTTCGCTGCCTTCGCTGCGACTTTGCACTGCGACTCTCTTCTTCTCTTCCTCTCTTCTTTTACTCTTCATCTTCTCTTCTTCATCTTCATCTTCTCTGCCGTCGCCGTCCCTTGGCAGCCTTCCGCTCCTCCCAAGGCCCTAAACCAGCCAACTCAAACTACTTAACCCAGACGCCTTCTCGTCTCTTCCTCTCCTCCTCCTCCCTGCGTGAAACACCGTCGCTTTCGCCCTCGCCTTCATCCTCGCCTTCATCCTCACCTTCATCCTCACCTTCATCCTCACCTTCGACCGTCCGCCAGCTGCAGGGCCTTCTTCTTCCTCCTCTTCCTTCTCCTCCTCCTCTTCCTCTTCTTCCCAGGCCTGGTCGGCCCTTTTACCCCGACTGTACCCACGGCAAGATCCGCTCTTGGTCGCCTCTTTCTTAGTTCCCCTTAGTTAACGACCTGCAGCCCTGCCTGCGTTCGACCAAAAAAAAAAAAAAGACCCTCGCCGAAATACGATCGTCGCCGTTGCTTGTCCTCTTCCTCGTCCTCGTCCTCTATTCCTATCCAGATGGTCCTGCGCGCCTTCGTACCGCCCGTCTGTTAAACTCGGTTCTTCGCATACACAATATCAGTTACCTACTGTTTATTATATATTCCTGTGCTGCTCTGCGCCGGCCCTCTCTCTGGCTTGGCTGCGTGAGAGCCGGTGACAACCAGACCCCCGAGCTCGCGGTTCACCATGAGCTCGTTCTTTGGCAAGTTCAGAGGCAATGGAGTACGTCGGGGCTCTTGTTGAATAGTTGCAGCTTGCACTATATAAAGTGACATCATTTTTGCTGATTATCGACTCTCTTCTCTTTTTGCTTTTATCCAGGCCAACAGCACTTCCTCCCCAAACGGTACCGCAGCCTCGAAGAAGGACTCGGCTCCCTTGCCCAAGACGCCGCTCCAGAAACTCCTTTCGGACGCCGGACCGCTCAAAAGTGATGGCAGTGACAAGTTCTTTGGCATGGAGAATGTAGGTCTTTTTTATCTTTTCTTACTCTTTTTTTTTTTTTTTTTTTTTTTTTTTTTTTTTTTTTTTTTTTTTTTTTTTTTTTTTTTTTTTTTTTTTTTTTTTTTTTTCCCCTTTCCCCCACCCAAAATTGTAAAAACACCCCTCTCAACTCCACACACCACTTTTTTTCTCTTTTCCCTCTTTTTTTTTT
>QQSR01000321.1:0-17338 GCA_003664465.1 Trichophyton mentagrophytes | reverse complement strand
GGGTCACAACGATTAAAGTAAAGAAGAACATGGGAGACGAGAAAAAGTAACCAAAAGATAGTCAAGACAAGAGAAAAAAAAAGAAGGAGAAGAAAGAAGGGAAAAAGGACAGACAGAGAGGCAGAGGAAGGGGAGCGGAGGGGAGGGGGGGGAGAGGGGGAATGGGAAAAGAGGATAAATAAAAAAATAGGGAAATAAAAATAAAATAAAGGGGCAACAAAAGATGAGACAGCACCGGCTGCAATGAGTAATAACAAGGTAAGCAATTTAAAAGTGGAAAGGAAACAGGTGGTATGAATATTGAACAATGGGCTCATAGCTCATGAGCAATGTGTATTTGCACCTGTGATATCTTCCTGCCTCTTATTCCAACCGACCAGAAACGAAGCATGACCCTAAAACCGCTATCACAAGTGAAGGTACATGATTGTTGTGAAGCGCATTAAAATTTCAGTAAAGATTGATCTTAGATGCATGTCGGGATTAAGGAGTAGAAAACCAAACAACAGCGTAGAATCCAAACAAGAACAAAAAAGAGAACGGAAGTATGGCGTATTATAATGGGATATTGGGGGCCAAGTAATAATTAGGGTAAGGCGGTAATCCAAACAGGAAATGGGATAACAAATAAGACATGGAGTTAAATGCATAGAAAACGAGACCCTGGGACTGGGAAAAAATATAACGGTAAATAGGGGAAAAAAACGCGTGCACACAGAGAAACGAAAGAGTAAAGATAGTTTAAGTAATACAGTGTAGTGTAAAAGAAGCAAGCAGGGAAGCCAGAATTATTTGGCGCCAATCTCTTCCTCAGCCCACCCGGGAAGAGAACCTTCATTAGTTATGGAGAGACCGCCAAAACCGCCGTGGTTAAGTCCTCCTAGCCCACCGAAGCCTGAGAAGCTTCCTTGGGTCTGATGATTCATGCCTGATCGTGATGGAAGATGTGAATGTGGACCTTGGCCAAATCGCTCCTGAGAAAACGATGGCAAACTAACGGTTCGAGAATGTTGGGCACGCGGAACACTCAGTGTGTTTCCATTCGCCGAGCTATGCTGCTGCTGTGCTGCATTGGAAGCGCTGGAGACGTTTAATAAGCCATTGAGAGATGATTTGTGCTGGAGGAGGGGCTCCCCTGGTGCTCCGTTATCCACCACTCCGTGGCTGCCCTCAAAGTGGCTGTGGCTATGGGTATGGCCGTGATTGCTTTGGGATTGCCCATAGTTTTGAGATTGAAGCGAAGGGTACTGCATAGAGTTGCCCAGGCGAGACTCTTGTTCGCGACTAGTTTGTTGCGAGACCTGGCTAAGGTAAAGAGTCAAGGGGTTGTTGTTTCCAGAGCTTATAAGGGAGCCAGGGCTTGCTATCGAATGTAAGGGATGTTTGTTTTGACCATTCTGAGACAAGGAACCAGACGAACCAGTAACGGGGGACAGAGCAGGTCGAGTTGGGCTCGATTGTTGTCCGTTCTGGTTACTACCTGACTGAATATTACCGTTCACAGAATTGTTAGAGCCATCCGCGCGGTTGCCATTCTGGTTAGTGTTGACCTGGCGAGGAGGATTGCCACAGCGGTCTTTTCCGAAGTTGATCTTGAATCGTTTATAATCTTCTGACCCCCTCATTCCTTCAATTGCTTTGATGGCGTTGGCAATATTGGTGAAATTCACAAAAGCACAACTCTTCTCTCTAAGAGTGTTGACTAATTCAATCTCGCCATATGCAGAAAAGTCCTGGCGTAAGCGTTCCTCAGTCCAGGTTTCGTCCAGGTTGCCGATGTAAACATTGCGGGATGCACCTCCACTAACAGCCAATGAAATTGCGGTCGGAAGTCCGCCAGAATGTTTGCCCCATCCGATTTTAAGCCTTCTGTTGTGGATCATTAGACCTTGCATGTTGCTAAGCGCGTAGAACGAGGCAGCAGATGTAGCATCCACAAAGGTAACAAAACAGATATGCTTGTCTGGTATGTACCGAATATGATGTAGGAGTCCGCCACGGACAACATTACAAATCTCCTCTATTGTCGTCTCTGGGTGAATGTTACCCAGATACACGGTTCTATTTCCAAGGTTATGCATGCCACCGGCTGAAGTTGCAACCGCAGCAGCAGCTAGAGATTGCTGTGCGATTGCATTCGAAAGTATATCACGATCGTGAGAGTTCAGCGTATGGGCATATCCAGGAGCGATACCTAGATATTGTGCAGCATTCTGTTGTTGGGTTTTCGAGATATAGGCACATCTATCCTTTCCATAGTAAACTCTCTTTGGAGGTTGCCAGTTGGGCTCCTGAGGAAGCTGGGTAACTGCCTTGATTGCGTTACTGATAGACAAGAAGTGAACAAAGCCAATAGACTTTTCTTTCACAAGCTTCACAGTATCAATAGGGCCAAATTTCCCTAGCTCCTCGCGTAATTCCTCCTCAGTGACATCCTCATGCAAGTTTCCAAGGTATACATTCCTAGATGCATGAGATTGTTGCACAGCAAGTGCTACCGATGTAGGAACTTGTGATGGCTTCCCCCATCCAATTTTTATATCATTACCTTTGATCGACAGCTTCTTCAAAATAGCATCAGAATGAAAGTGAGTAGCGGAACTGCTGTCCAGGAACGAAATAAAGGCGCAATTCTTGTCAGGGAGAAGACGGACAGACTCGATTTGCCCACTCCGAACATGACCCAAAATTTCTTCCGAGGTGGTTTCCGGAGGTAAGTTTCCTAGATACACAGTTCGGCTAGTTCCTGATAAGATACCATGTCCGGATTGAAGCTGCGGGCTCGGGGCAAATGCATTGGCAAACGCTGGAAGCCCTGATATCGGAGAATTTGGGCCGGCTAACAGAGCGGAACTCCCCATGGCACCAGGAGACATCAGGCTTTGATACATCTGAGGTGACAGTGGACCATGGTGAGCTTGTGTTGGGCTGTTGATTTGAGTTTGGTGACTCTGTTCGACATTCTGATTGGACTGCGAGAATCCCGGGAAGTTGCCAAACTGCGGTGAGGCGAAGGCAGAAGGAGTCCCTGGCTGAAAGGGGCTGCCAAGGAGGAGCTGCGATGGGAGTAAAGGAGCGAAGTTCATGTCGAACTGAGCGCCGTAGGGGAGTTGATCTTTGGAGTTTGAAGGAGTAGAGTTGGTATTGATAGCAGGTATGTTGGCTCTCCGGGAGTTACGATCAGTGAAGCTTAGTGGTTGGTTGGATGCGTATGCGTTATGAGAAAAGCCTGTCGACTCAGTTCCGTTGCTGGAGACTTTAGAACCAGGCTGCATCAAACGGCCGGTGTCAATCGCTTGCATGGCGAGGAGGTGTGGGGGAAGGACAGTAGCGTCCTGGTTGAGGGGTGGTAGTACCGCCGTTTTGAAGGATTTATTAAGTCGTGGCGTATATAAATATATATGTATATATATATTTATATAGAGGTAAATTTCCTCGTTTCGTCGGACTATATATGTAGAATGATGGTTAACACACTTGTATACCTGCATATAAACAAAAAGTCCTGAAAGAAGGTTGCTGACTTACCAAGGAATGGGAAAAAGCTAGCCTTGCGATTGAAATGGGTAAATAAGGGAGACCTCAACACTTTTTGTCTTGTCTTTTTTTTCCCAGTTAATCCCCTATAATCTAGAAAGCCAGCCGGGCATAGGAGGATGGATCGAGAGGGTTTTTCAGCCCTTCAGGGGTACGAAGAACCGTGCGGCTCAGAAACCAATGGGTGATGGAAGCGGTATCAACGATGCACTCAGTGGCCTTCGGGTTGAGCAACCCAGCGCAGGGTCAGGGAGGCTAGATATAGAACTTGCTGTTTCAAGTAAGAGGATTAAACTGATGAGCGACAAACGTATAATGCAAAGAAGAGCTGTAGAGAGTGGACGGAAGGGGAGGAAGGGCAAGCTTTACTATAAAGGCGATATCTGATGATGATGCAACCAAAACAAGCAAGAATCGAAGCCAAAAAAAAAAAAAAAAAGGGAGAAAAATATAAATAAAATAAATAAAGGGTTGGAAAAGAGTGAATGAGAAGGGAAAAAAGGAGGCGGGAAGAAAGGAGAAACAAGAACGAAGACCTGCAGGCACAGCAAGTGAGCAGGAGGAGACAGGAAGAAGAACAGGAAGAGGAAGAAGAGGAAGAAGAGGAAGAAGAGAAGAAGAAGAAGAAGAAGAAAGGGGAGAGAGAAGAACCAACTCGCAGGGGGGGAAAAGGGAGAGAGAAAGAAGGAGAAGAAAGCAAAAAAAAAAAAAGGAAGTGGATGGAGAAAGGACTAGTCGTATTGCGATTACCAAAGTTACAGGCAGCGAATGCGCCAGTAGCGCAGGGCTACCAGCACCCCGGACTGGTATTTGGTACCTGCCTCGATACGATAAAATACCAGGGATGATGGGCGCTTGGCTTGCCAGGCTGAGGCAGCGGGAGAGGGCAGCGCGAGGGAACCGGAGGAGGGCCCAGGAGGACGAGGGGAGGGAGGGGAGGGGAGCAGGCAGGCAGGCGAGAGAGAGACGCGGCAGCAACTATAGGGGAAGCGTGCCATGTGGTTTTTTTGTCGCAGGCCGGCCTTCTTCTCTGTCTCTGTTCCTCCTGCTGCTGTTGTACCGCATCAAAGGGCACAGACAAAACCCCAACAGCGATGGGATGTTACCCTGAGATGTACTCCATACGGACGGAGTAAGTATGTATGTCCTTTATGTATTGCATGTATCTTGTGCAAGCATCACATCCATATACATCTGTGCTGTCCGTATCCACTGCCCTGGTCCAGCTCGAGTTCAGGCCAGAGAGGTCTGCGGTGGCAGCTCTCTCTTGGCCTCGCACTGGCAAGTAAACGTAGATCAATGTCTGGCGCCGTGATGCCACACAAAGTACTTTTTCTGGATGTTCTGGAGAAAAATTCCTCACGACATCATCCCGGCCCATTGGTGGGTAGGACCCGTGGGTCTTAATTACCACTAGAGCCTGATGGGGGAAAGTCAGGGACGTCGCGGTGCCTGGAGCGATACGCTGGCGGGCGGAGAGATCAAACATAGCTTCAACTCAGTTTACGGAGGACCGTCTTTCTCTTGTCTTGAAACTGAACACATTGAACATGTCCCATAGGCGCCTCTCCGCTGACTGACTGACAGACGATGAAGATGGCCGAGATGGGCACAAACACCAGGCAGGCAATACGGGTTGATCGGTGTCATCCGATGCAGGTACCCGGATTCAACTCGCACAGCCGGTTCTCGGAACGGATGAAACCACGGTAACAAGCGAGAGCTTGATGCTTTGAGCTTGTGCCTGCCTGAACTTCGTTTCATGGTTTTGTGACTGACGAAGGCAAAACCGTATGTATGCTGTGTTCTGACTCCGTACAAACTAGCTTGTCGCTACGGTCTATCTCTTGTTGCTCGGCTCCTACGAGGCTCAAGGGCGTCGAATAAATAGGGATCATCGCAGACACCCTCCTACCCAATATGCTTGCTTGCCCAGCTCGCCGCCGGCCAGCCTCAGCTTGCGTTGGACTCCTCCATCCTCCGTTCCATGCGAGTGTGGCTTTGAGATGATGAGAGCGAATCGGCTCCGAAAGCAGCTGGCTAGGCGTATCGTGGCCAGCGCAAGCCAAAGGGTTCTCCGGGTCCATCCTTCCCTCTATCTTCCCCGTCCCGTCCCTCTTCTTTGTCTTCTGCCTCGCCGTTGTTCGCTGACATCCATCAACGGGCAGTTAATATTGGAATAATTTAATAATGTCAGAGCGACGAAGGTCAGAATAAAGTGGCGGATTATGTAATTTACTTTATTACCTAATCAAAAGATTCGGCGACTTCGACATTTTTATCAGAAAAAGACACTGCGGACGAGACATAAAAGCTACACAGAACGGCTACGATGCGTCTTGGTTATTGATAGCAAAGCATGGCAGAAACCCCGGTTGAGGCGGAAGACGGTAGCGGGCCGGATGACTACTATGTTGAGCCTCTTGCGACAGGACGAGCGCGACGGTCGACGGCTGGCCGTCTGATGAACACGCTTCTTGACGCCGAAGCTGACGATGAACTGGCGCGTATATTTGCGGAGGAGGAAGACGATGAGGAGTTTGAGTCCGGGAATGATGAGGAAGAGGGCGGAGAAGCTGCAGCAGACGACATGGAGATCGATTCTTCCTCCTCGGATGAAGGAGACGAAGGCGGTGCAGCAGGCGCTGGCAATGACGAGCTTGAAGGAGAAAAAGAGCTACAGAGACAGGAGAAGGCAGAGCGGGCAAAGAAACGGACAGCGCAGCAGGAAGGGTTTCGGATACCCTCCCAGCGCAAGAAAAAGGTCAAGATAGATCCGACCTTGCCCACACGAACATCAACACTTCCGGCTCCACGCCAGAGAAAGAAATCAGAGCGTATCTCATGGCTTCCTACAGCAGATGACGGGCCTACGCGTGCGTCTTCTCGTCGCCAGACCATGCAGAACAGAGTTCAAACCCACGCGCGGCTCAAACGCAGCGAGCAGAAACGAGTTCAGCTGATTGCTACGATGGAGGAGACGGCAAAGCGCAAGGAGAAGTCCAAGCCGAAACAAATGACGCAGGCAGATCGTCTTGCTGAAGCCGAAAAGACGGAAAGGCTGAATTTTGGCAGCCTGACGCGGTGGGAGGAGATGGAGGAGAAGCGAGGCGAAGAGCGGAGGTTGAAGATGGAGGCACTGCACAATCGACGACTGGAAGGACCTGTTATCACATTCTGGAGTGGAATCGCTAAATGGATCAACGAGAAACTTGCAATGGTGGGCGTCAAGTCTTTCCGACAAGCTGCTGATGCGGATACCGGCCGCAAGAAGAAGGGTCGTCCTAGTGTTGAAACCAGCCGCGAGGGACAGCCTGCGACAGGTGCTGCAAGCAAAGAGACAGAAGCGTTCAATAATGCCACAGACATAGCGCCTACACAACCTACCGATGGGCAGCAAGCTCCTGGGGAACCCAGCTCATTTCTAGATGGCATACAGTTATACGCCTCAATGCAGGAGCCTTCGGCATGTCCTGACGCCGAAATTGCCCATACCGCCACATCCACTACACCCAAACCCGTTGCAACTACTACGGAAACAATTGCATTGCCAACCGAAGAGGCACATGAAAATGAAATGACAAAATCAGCCCCGATCCCCAAGGAACGGGGGAATGAGGACGAAAATGATCAAGGTCAAGCTTCTGACAAGCCCGTGGAAGTAGCCGTACCCATGCGTCCGGAACAAGAGTTGAACGCGGAGGAGAAGCCGGACAAGGTCAAACCGGCTCTTGAGCGTTCATCCCGGACGTGCATTGTTCTAGACAATTTCGACGCCTCTACAGCTCCCGAACGAAGTGATGTTGGCGTCCTCTACAATCCGAAAAAGCCTGTCAAGCTACCCAGTACGTCATCCCTTTCACCCATATCCCAGCAACCCTCTGTATGAGGAATTATCATTTTAGTTGTATTACTGGACTAACAAGCGACTGTAGAAACCCAAACTGAGTTTTGCCCTATCACCTCCCATCCCGCCCGCTACCGTGACCCAACAACCGGCCTCCCTTACTCAAACTCCCTTGCCTACCGCGAAATCCGCCAAGCGCTGGCATACAGGTATGCATGGAGCGGGACATTTGGGTGCTTCGTTGGGCCGATAGGGGTCGGCGCCAGAGGAGTGCCGGAGAGGTTTCTCGCGCCTAATGCCGCTCCACCACAGCAGCTGTTCGAGCATGGAGACGGCGATAGTAAGCCAACGACGGCTTCTGGAGACAAGCCCGCTGCTCAACGATAATAATAGATCAACCAACAAAGCAGCTAGCGTGTATCTCCATGTCACCTTTGGCCATGTTCTTTTTGTACTTCTATTTTGTGCGTCTTAGCGTTGGCGTTGAATCGACTTGATCGTGATCTTCAGCTTCATCTTCACATATCATCAGTCTCGCCTCTGCCATCGACCTTCGTGCTCTTGACCTCCTTGAGCTCACTCGAGCCAATTCTCAGCCCTTTTTTTTTCAGCTTTCCTTTTTCGACCGGATAGAGTCGGACTCGAGCGTCACGCGACCAGCATACGTTTTTCGTTCCTTTTTCGTTTTTTATTTTTGCTTCTTTTGCTTCCTTTTCCCCTTGACGTCTCAAACGGCAGACAAACGTCAACTGGAGACCCTCGGGGAACGAGAGAGAGAGATGCACAAACAGGCGACAGGACAGATTTTCAGAGCACGCAGGTAAAAGACCGAACGAGACCGGTGCCCACTGTGGACGCTGGAACAACGCCTGACCTTCTCGTAGGCTGTCCCCGTCCCACCGGGTCCGGTCCCCTATGATCCGAACCTCAGAAGGAAGGCCACGACCCCCTTTTTCTTGTCCTTGATGCTCGATAGCAGCAGGTATGGGCCGTCCAGGCTAGTTCAGACTGTTGGTTTTGGGTGACTCAGCGCTGGGCGAGGCCTTGTTTCACCGCCTCAACTATATATCATCGTCATCAGCAGCAGCGACAGCTCTTCTTCTTCCTTGACTGGCCTGCATCTATCCAGGGCTATTCTTCGTCTTCCAAACTTAAGTACGGTGCTTCGCCGTTACTGGGAGTTCCTTTTTTTATAACAACGAAAAGGCTTTCTTTTCTTATTTTTTTTTTTTCCCTTGTTTAATTTTATTTTGTTTCCACCCCCTATATCCGTTACTATATACTATCCTATTTCTACTTCCGCCTTTCTTTCCTACGCCGCTCAAAGAAAGGGCCTGGACAAGTTGCTTATTGTCTTGCGACCACCAGGTCAGCCTTAGGGCCACTGCCTGCATTCCAGGGCTGACGGGTCCGCGATTAAACGGCGCATGCCAAAGAAGGCAAGACAAATAAGAGGGAGTCTTGCTCAGCCCTGATCTGAAAGATCCTGCAAGCTGCTGGGGACTGGGGCGGGAGAGAGGGGCGTTGCAGCGCAGATGGCCACCTGCTTTTGCCAGTACTGGTATGGATGAAGGAGTCTCTATTCTCTCCTACCCCCCTTCCCTTCTCCCTCCCTCACCCCTGTCCTCGGTAGCGCAGGGCCAGTGCTGTTTGACATGGAATCAACCTTTGCTTCCTTTCTTTTCCCTCGCCGTTTGTCAGGGAGATAAGGCATGAGAATGCATGACACGTTTTTTGAATGAAACATGGTTGAAGAATAAACTGCAATAATTACTTGCCTTACTAACTGCTTGTTTCAAAACGTCTTCTCCCTTGCAGTGCCATGTGTGAGAGAATGATATCAAACCCAGACTCTTCAATTCTATACTGTAGCCAACGGTGAGATATACCCTTCTTATTCTTCTCTCTACCTTGTCCGGACTTATCCGTATCATTTGCCTCGCACGAGCAAATGATACAAGTAGGACATTCTCTCTTAAACCTTCGATACTTTTTCTCTTCCCTTCTCCCTGGAAGCGCATGTTTACTTATTCTGCCTCTTTTTTCTTCTTCTTGTTTCATCCTCCAGGTGCCGAAATCAAGACTCTATAAAACCTCTAGCAACTCCTTCGAGACCCATATTCTTCTCACGGGCAACATCTTCCTTCTCCTCATTTTTCTCCCCGGTTCCCATCCCCAGGTCATATCCATATCGCCAGAGTGCGAGGGCCGGCTCCTTCTCAGACCCTGGCCTGCTCTACTCGTTACCAAATACAACCATTTCCCTTTCAACTAGCCTTCCGCAGCTGAGCATTCTACATCAAGAGCCAGAGATAATGTCTTCCACACGCCAGCCTCGATCCAAGCCAGTTCAGTTCACGGCTGCATATCAATATCTTGCTCAATTCCTGCAAGCGGGGCAGACACCAACTACTTCACAGCAACCTGGACGAGGGTATAAAAATGGTGTATGTCTTACGGGCAGAAAGGAAGCCGGTGATATGCCATTGTTAACCCACTCCCCGGCTACAACGGTGGATGATAGCCCTATCACACCGTCTGAAAGGGGGCCGGATGAAAAGTTCACTCTACTACAGAACGACATGATCGAATCCAAATCTACAGACCTTGCCCCGGTGATGGTGCATGGAGACGGAGCTTTTCTGGAAAAGGTTCAGTAATGATGGCCCTTGTTGTCCGGAAAGCATATAATTAGTGGTCATTTCTCAGATGTGACGGGAAGCTTTCCTGTGTCTTGCTATGGAAAGACATCAGTTTGTGGGTAGCATACATTAAAAACGCCCATTTCACGCGTCTATTTGGCATTTGCGTTACATTATTTGTCTCTGTTCGTGTCTCGTACAATGCATCTTCACTACTTCTGTAGCTCTTGCTCTAACTACGTTCCATTCTTCAGGTTCTTGTCATTCATTTAAATTCTAAATTGATGCTATGCTTATGGTGTGCATCTGCCGGTGAAACGAGGGTACAACGAGCATTCTCGGACAGTATATCGTCCGCACATCCATGCAAGGAATCGTTCAAGACCAAGGCCGTATCCTCCATGAGGAGACGTGCCATATCTGCTTATAATTAGCACAAACTCCCTCTTACTCCATAAAAGAACTAATAGGGGAAAACTTACTTTCTCTGGTCGGTATACCAATAGTATGGAGTAGGATCCATTCCTTCTTTCTTGTACGCACCCATGAGCTCGTCCCAGTCGTCCATCCTCATGCTACCGCCGACAATCTCACCGACACCGGGCATGAGCACATCTACGGACTCTGTGACACGTGGGTCCTCTGCATCCTTTTTCATGTAGAACGCTTTGATCTCAGCAGGGAAGTGTGTGAGGAGGATAGGTTTATTGATGATATCGGTCATTTTTCGCTCGGCAGCTTCAGCAATGTCATCTCCGAACGAATGTGGCTTATCCTCTTCATTGTTGATGCCATGTTCGTTCAGCCACTCGATGGCTTCAGAGTAACGCATGCGCCTGAAGGGACGGGCCGGTGGCGTGAAGTCGGGGTTGAGCTGTTTGACGAACGCGGCGATCTGTGGATCAGCCAGCGATATATCGATAACGCTACATATTATCTCCTCGATATGGTCGAGGAGGTCATTAAAGGTGATGAAGTCCAGTTCAGATTCAATATGGGTATATTCAGACAGGTGACGACGGGTGAGAGACTTTTCGGCACGGAAAGACGGGCAGATGCAGAAGACATCGCCTAGTGAAGCGAGACAGGTCTCCAGATACAGCTGGGAGGACTGAGTCAGGTAGGCCTTCTCGCCGTAGTAGTCGAATTCAAACAGGGTGCTTCCACCTTCTACCTGAGTCTGGACCATGGCCGGGGGAGTGACCTCGAGCATCTGTTTCTGCTCAAACGTCTTCCGAAACGCCCGCACCACAGCTGCGCGGACCTTGAGAACGGATGAGGAGGTCTCTCCACGCAGGACGAGGTGTCTGTTGTCTAGTAGGGTCTGGGGATCAGCGTCTGCGGCCACACGGGTGGTGATGGCCTCCTTATCGCCGGCAGCACGCCCAATGACCTGGAAGAAGTCTGCGTGTAGCTCACGGTTATCTGGAGCATGCTGTTTCACAGGCACGGCACGCATCTCTCCATGGATGGCCATGGAGGTCTCCAGCGTAAGAGTCATGGCATCATATGTCTTTGTCAGGTCCCCAGTGAAGACGCACTGGAGCAATCCGTAGCCATCTGTCAGCGTCAAAAAGATCATGTCCTTCTGCACCCGTAGACGATGGACTCTGCCGACGACACGCACACGAGTCCCCGGCTGCTCGTCTCCTTCGGCTCGAGGCCTGACGACCGCGGGGTCCTTCTCATTGAGTCTGATTTTGACGGGCTTGGGCAGCGAATCATCCTCCTTTATGATGACCTTCTTTGCCTCCTCCAGCACCAGCCTTCGCTTATCGGCCTCTTCCTTTTCCCTGATTGCCAGCTCCTTCTCCTTGAGCGCCTTTTTCTTGCGCTGCTCGACGAGGTTGGCCGCCTTCTTGAGCGCCGACTTGGTTGCGGGCTTCCACTGCAGGCGCACAGAGGCCTCTTCTCCTTCAGCAACAGGGCCCGTCTCAGACTTCCTGGTCATGTACTGCACTGGAGCGTCGGCCGTGGCGGGGTGTAGCAGCATCGCGTAGACCAGCGTCTTGTATGCGGCGGTTTCGGTGCCCGTCGCGGAGTCATCGTCCTTGCCGACATCTTCGTCAATGAAGACGTCTTTGGTAGCGCTCGCCATGGCCGCCTCTCTTGTGTCCCGATCCTCTTCCTGCCTGCTCCTGCTTTTTCTTTTTATTCTTCTATATTTTTTTTCGCTGGATGTCGTTATCAAGGGATAAAGAAAAAAATTGTGTGCAGTGGGGTAAAACTTCGAGGGGCATAAAATTATCATTTTCTATGGAGAATCCCAGCAAAGCGTGAGTCACAGACGAGCCAACCAGCAAATATTAATATTTCAAATATTAATTATTAAATAGTCATACAACAGCACTCTGTAAAAGCAATGGCACTAATAGAAGAGCCCAACTACATATATTAGGCAGAGTAAGCAGTCTCTCTGCGGAGATAAAACGCTCAGCTGGCGGCAGCTCCTCCTGCGTCCATCGTCCATCTCTCTGGCTTCAACTCTAGCAATAACCCTCTTCTCCCACCCAGAGGCGTGGCCAGTTATGTAGAAGCTAACTAACGGTCGATCGAAAACTTGAGCTTCTTCTAGCCTTACTTCATCGCGTTTTCTAGCTTCCATATCCCGGTCGTCGCCTTCAGCTAGTGATTCCTTCGCCTGGCGCGGTGCAACACGCTTCGTATGCGCCTGGAGTCGACACGATCGACCGGCTTCATGGATAAGCAAAAGGTTAGCGAGATCGGGTCCCGTATTGTCCGTCGGGTTTCACGCTCTTCTCCGGTGTGGCTGATCCGCTTCAATTGCCAGTCCAGATGCCGAGCAGCGGTGGTTGGGCCTTCTGCCTTCTTCACGCTGGCAGTTTCAGATCTGGGATCAGTGGAGATGGGAGCCACGCTGGAGAGCTGGTCTTGCCGGCTGGTTGGTTCTCGTATGCTGGCCTGAGTCGCTGGTCGCTCGTCGGGCCCAGCCAGCTAAGGTCCTCCGGCGTTACGGAGTCGGTGGCAAGGCGGATGAACATGAACATGAACTGCTGGAAGTCGCATCTCGACAATTCCCATTCGGCGTTTCTTCTTTTCTGCTTCTTCCGCTTCAGCTTTCGTTGATTGTGAAGAAAAGCAAAAAAAAAAAAAGAATATAAAAGATGGTGATATTACGTAATATCACCGGCACTGGATTCTCGTTTGGGTAATTTTTGACTGCAAGGCAAGAAAAGCGCTGGTGAAGGTCAGTTTTTGCGCGCTGCGACGGCTGAAGAAGCCCCTGAAGAGCCATTGCAGAAGCCTATTATTCTGCAGCATTATACACCAGCCCCGGGTTTGCTTGGGCTTAAAAAAAAAAGGATTCCATTGAAAAGGAGTTTGTATGTACACCCTGACTCCAGAACGCCGTAACACATATCATTGCTCCACAGCCCCTGTTGCCGCAGGCCCTGTTGCCGTTTCTGCGGGGGCCATGCCGATGCTGGACTCTTCTACGGCCCCGTCTCGGGACCCTGTCGTTACCGGACCCATCTCGCTCTTCTGGGTGCGGAGGTACCCGAGGTCAAAGTCATAGTCGCAGTTCATGGTAATGGTAGTAGCCTCGCTGACCTCCTTTACTTTCCTGGGCTTTGGCTTGCCACGGTTTGAACGGCGGAAGCCGTAGCGCCGTGCTATTGTGCTTGCGAAAGCGTACGATGCCCGCTCACGCTGGTTGCCAAAGATAGATGGGAAGTACCGCGCAAAGAATGGCCGTAATGATGCGAGCGAAGCCCCAATCTGTAGTTGGTTGTTAGTTCCACGGTCTTGTCTATATAATGTAAGAAGGTGTTACATACCACGCCAACGTAGAGTTCAACGGTACCAGAGATCCAGAGGTAGTAGGCTTCCCACGTCTTGTCGTGGGCGATATTCAGTCGGTAGGTGTAGTATGCACGCACGCCACCGGCAATACAGACTCCGAAACCAGCACCAAAGAGGAGAGTAAGAATGATCCGTTGCCGAGTGGGCAAGCTGAGAGACATAACGCTGGGAATCGGCAAGACAATAACAATAATGTCGGTTGCGGTGTTGATTGCACCGCTAGCTAGTAAATGGGCACTCTCGTTGACGCAGTTCTGGGGCAGAATAGACAGCGTCCAATAGAGAGATACTGGTCTAGAGTGGGCTATCATGTTAGCAGACCTGGACAAGTCAGTGACCCTTGTAGGGTAAGGGGGTACGGATACATGCCTGCAAGTAAACACGACAACCAAAATGAATATGATAAGTTCGATACCAACGATCCAGATGTTGATAACTACAGTCCACTGCAACACCGGACTTCCGCTGCCTTTCATGATCTTCCGCGTGAAAAATAGAAGCGAGAGTTTGGTGAGCGTACAGCCGGTAGCAAAGAGACATTCCAATAGCATCGTCAGTCGAAGGCCTAGAATAAGCTGCCAGATAGGAACGTCGTAAATATGGCGATTCCAACCCAAGGTGATGGCTGCAGTGGTGGTGATGATCCCACAGCCGAGAGTGGGAAGAGCAGCGGCAATGATGAATATATCGTCCCAACCAAAACTTCTCAATATTCGGATGCGTGTGAATATTCGGATGCCGATGATGGCCAGCATCAGGGGCATGAAAATTGCTGTCATGATTATGATGGCAGGGCCATGAACCTCTGGTGGATTGTCATAATTGGGCGTAGGCCAGGAGGCAATAACCGACACTGGAGGGAGCTGCATAATAGGAGCATTAGGGTGTGAATAAAAGGGAAAAAATGAATGTCTGTCTCTGTACAGAGTATACAGAGGTGGAAAAGATTAAAGGAGATATATAAGAGAATAAAGTAGCTTGATTGCCGGCGGGAGGGCTACTATGGACATAAGTATATTTGGCCCACGAAGGGGGGCCATCAGAACCTTAACACGAAAAGGTTCACAATTACGACACGAGTAGATCTGCAACGCGAGCTGACAAGTGACACACCTCTTGGTTTAGCTAGCCTGCAAAAGCGGCTCTTAACTGTAAGGAAACATCGAGTCAAAGCGCAGGAGAAGGAGGTATATGTAGGAGTAGCGTCAGAGGAGGCGTCAGGACAAGAATGTAGCCTCTCTCAAGGCTATTAATCCCGGTCTCAGGCGGCCAGATGTGGATGATACACGGTTTCTCTTTTCCTCCATACAGACACCACTGTCTGCAGGGAAACACCTTCAACCTGGCCATGGCGTCCGGAAGAATGATGTTTTGGCGGCCGTTAGATATTAACGTGGACAGCCACAATACGGCATCATTCAGGTGGCGATCGCCTTTCAATAGATCAGAGGCCCTGAGGAACTTTCCAAGCAAGATTTTCAGGAGCATATCCAGTGAAAAGGAGTATTTTCGAATTCTGCAGTTTCTTGGTGGGGGATCAGTTGCGAGGAAAGACAATCCTCCACAGTTTGTGGGATAGCCGGGTTGGTTTGGCGGTCGTGTTGGGTGTTTTGGAACCAACTAGTATGCTGTGTTTCTTTTTCCTTGCCCATTTCTTCTTCTCCTCTCGTCTCTCCTCAACGGAGTAGCAGGGTTGGCATCGTTTTATTTATTTTATTGTTGGCCGAGAGCTCGCACATCGCCATTTTATTTGTCTGTCAAGAGTTGTTGTCCTTGGCCGTGTGCACTCCCTGAGTGGACAGAGCCGGGAGTTCCAGCTTCGTGATTCCCTGCTGCATCACACGGTGGTTTGCGGTAGCTCCAACTTCGACAAGGTCTCCATCGTGATGGAACTGTCTCTTGCATACATACGGAGCCCAGAGGTCGATCTCCAATGGCATCATATGGACAATGATGAGCTTGCCGGCGGCGGAAGAGACGGGTGTCTGTCTGTTGTCTAGGGCAACATAGGACAGTTTGAGAGCCGGTTTAAGTCCTTGATCTGCCTCTGCCCTGGCGTTTGAACGGAGAAGGATAGCAGCCTAGGTAGACCACAATGCACTTGCACAGTCCGTAAAATGTTCTTCAGTCTCTTCTAGCCAGGTGAAGTTGTCGATGGCTGAGGTTTGGTTGATCGATCGATCGATCGTTTCGTTCGCAAGCTGGGAGATCCGTGATATATATAATGCGGACATGCTGATTTGCTTGTGACAGCATGCCGGCCGGGATCTCCTCTAATCCTGGACCGTAGCTCATCTAATATAAATTATTCCCGACGGCCCTTTTGACCCTCCTCGTTATTATACGATTATGTTATTACCGAGTACTCCGTACGGACAAGCATCTGATCAATCGAGTGGATGCCACCGGCATTATCGAAGACTCCGTGCTCTGCCAGCCGTTGGCCTTTGATATGGCCGGCTGGCTCTTCGCAGCGAACAGCGCCAGGAAACATCTAAATTGCGCAGCTGGCCATCGTCTAGCATTGCAACGGCCTTTGACGCCTGTACCATCTCGACGAGCCTCGCTAGGACGTCTCCGTCTCAGTAACTAACCAGTTAGCTGAAGCTATCGTCCGATCTTTTAGTTATTGTGTCTTGTGCCCTTGTTTATATGCGAAGACGGCATTTTATGGATGCACTCGGCTAGTAGACTGACTGTAGCAAAAGAGCCATCACCATCACCATCGTCATCCTCGTCTGCAGCCTTCTGTCTCCCTTCTCTGCGGCGGTCTCGTCTGCCTGTCTCGTCGCTGTCTCGTCGCTGTCTCGTCGGTTGTTGTGCGCAGCCCAAAAAAGCCAAGCATCGCCGAAGGGGGAAAAAATAATAACCAAAACGGCAACGCCAAAAAGCGCAAAAAGTTCCTCGACCTCAACTTCAACGTCCGACATTCAACCTTCGCCCTCGCAACTCTCCAGCCGTTCTTCCTCCAAGCTCCCTTTTCCTTCTTCTTCTTCTTCTTCCTCTTCTTCTTCCTCTTCTTTCCATCGCTCCTTTTTGCCTTTACTTATTTATTTATTACCTGGATCCCATCTGCCCTAATTTTCCTGCTTCGTCGCCGCTTGATCGCCCTCGCGGTGTCAGCCAGCCTTCCCGCCGTCACCACCAGCAGCGGAAACACGCAGTCGCCATAATCCTCCAGTCTCTCGACAAAGCAGTCTTTCGATCCCGGTGAACACTTGCAACCTAAAAGGCCCTTTTAATGTGAAAGTCACGGTGCGCTCTTCTCGTTCTCTCGTTCCTTTACGGTCCGGCAACAAAGGAATTGTCCAAGGGGAAAATACAACGCCGTCAGCGAGTCTCGAAGACCTGGTCCACCACCATGGCGGCAATCGCCCAGAATGCCTGATCGTCGTTCCCTTCCGTCAAGGTTTGGTTAGGAGGCATAAAGTTGGAGTCCGGGCCAACTTGCCAGAGCATCCCTTGAGTGACAATGTCGTTGAATTGG
>QQSR01000033.1:0-130097 GCA_003664465.1 Trichophyton mentagrophytes | reverse complement strand
AGAATGTAGAGACAGACATACATGTTAAACCCGTAAAAGACCTTGCGGATCTCGTAGTCGACGGTAGGCTGGTTACGCATCCGAGGCAGGCCACCGACGAACAGACGGCGGCCCTCTGCAGCGTAGCCGTACCAATGCTTGGACGCATCGTCTCGAGTCCACCGCTCGAAGACGAACTTGGGAGGGTAAGTCCCCGCCGCCGCCGGTTGCTGCTGCCGCTGCTGCTCGTTTGACTCCTCCCTGGGCCCCGGCGAGTCCAGGTCCAGGTCTCGCCGGCCCAGCGGCGGCTGCAGGTCTGCCCTGGGAACTCCCGGATTGACCTTGACGGGACGGCCCAGGACGAGCTTACCGTTTAAATCAGCCATGGCCCGCTCCGCCTGGTCTGGTGTCTTGAGGTCGACGAAACAGTAGGATGGATTCCGGCCCGTAAAGGGGTCAATTGAGATATATATGCGTTCTCTTCACACACAACACACCCAAAGGGAAGACGACCGGCGGCGTACTAGGTTAGGAACTGAGAGGAATAATAATAACAATGATGATAACAACGACAAAGACCTGGAAACCAGAGAAACGAGAGAGAGAAGGGGAGTTCTAGACGTACATGTTATAGGGGCTGGTGGTCTCGTCGTCGCCCTGGCCGCCGAACAGCTCGACGACGTCCTCCTTCTTGGCCATATAAGGCATGTTGCCGACGTACAGCCTCCTCCGCTCGACGATGGCCGGGTGAATGGGCGTCTGCACCTTGGAAGACGACGAGGGAGGAGACTCGTGGTATCGGCTTCCCAGCGTCCTCAGGCTGCCGCTGCCGCCGTCAACGGCCTCCCAGCCACGAAAGCCCCGGATGTTGCCTCCTCCTCCGAGTCCTCCCTGGCGACGGCGGGTGCTGCTGCTGCAGCTGTTGCTGTTGCTGCCGCCGCCCGGCTTCCACCGCGGCCGCTCGAAGGTTGCGCTGGAGCTTGAGCTGGAGCTGGAGCTGGAGCTGGAGCTTGATGCAGGCCTCGCAGCCGGCCGGGGCTCCCTTTGGGGCTCCCGCTGCCGCCAGTTGGTCGAGCTCTCTGATCGTCTCTCGCCGTGCTGAGCCATGGCGCCTCGGTCGTTTTTCTAGCTGCCGTCCAGATCAGCTGGGCCATCCATTATCATTATCATTATCATTATCATTATCATTATCATTATCATTATTATTATTATTGCAGGGCGGATGGATGTCTCTGTCTCTTACCTGGCCTGTCTCTGTCGCTGTTCTTGGTTCTTCAACTGCCCGCCGTCGTCCCCTGAGCTGAAGTTTTGTGTGCGCCAGAAAGTAAAACCGCCAAGTCTATCACTAGCTGGCCGTCAGTTGTTAGTTTAAAAATATATTTATATAACAACTTTGACTCTGCTTCTCGTCTCTGCTTCTTGTCTCTGCTTCTTGTCTCTGCTTCTTGTCTCTGCTTCTTGTCTCTGCTGCCGTGTCTCTCCGCTGGCTCACTCACTGGCTAGCAGTCGATCCAGCCAGGGGGGGTGGAAGGGGGGCGTTGTGGTCCCCCCTGGCCCAGCAGAGAGAAATAAATAGCACCAGCGCAGCCGCTCACGTTCTGGGTCCAGGGGCGCAGATTTGGTCGAGCAGCCAGCAGCAGCAGCAGAAGAAGAAGAAGAAGCAGATGAAGAAGAAGAAGCGACTTGCCACGAAGAAGAAAAGAAGACGCAGACGCGGCCGAAGAAGCAAGGACGAGGACCAGCCAGGAGAAACGCTGGATCGCAGAGCTGCCGCTGCCATAAGGAAAAAGGAGACAGACAGTCGAGCAGACCCAGCGAGCTCCCCTTTGCCCCTGAGCTACGTAAGATAGGCGTTGACTTATTTATATCTCGCTGTCCGCAGGTCGTTATTCTAGTAGTTTGTTGTTATTATTTATTTATTCGTCTGTAGAAAAACCGGCTGGAGCTGCATCTCAAGTTCTCAACCACCAACAACAACCAACTCCTGCAACTTCACCGCCGCCATCACCACCGCCATCACCACCGCCATCACCACCGCCATCGCCAGCTCCAACCAGGTAAGCCGTGCCGTCTTTCGTGTATCTTCTGCTGCCTTGCTTCTGCTGCTGCTGGTCCTGCTGCTGCTGCTGTCCTGCTGGCCCAAACCTGCCGTGAACCCTGCCCCAGCCGTCGCCTCAAACCCCTCGAACAAGAAGAGGCCTTCGCTCTCCGTCCATCATCCCCCTTTCTCTGCACCTCCAGCTCCAGCTCCTGCACCAACGCTCTCGCTGACCAGCTCGTCTCCGTCTGTCCGTCTCTAGATTGCCTGCCGGTGCTCGACCTCGCTCAATTGACTCCCACAGCTACTCGAAGCTCTGAGCTTAACACTAAAACGCCCGTCGTTTGTTTATCCGGCCTCCTTCAACCTCAAACCTCAGCATGGCTAGTGGCAGGGCATTTGCAACCCATCTCCAGGCTCCCGGAGCAGAGGGACGCGATGAGAGCCAGAGCAGACACCATTTCAAGTCTCAGTCCAACATGGTGAGTCCTCTCTTCTCCCTTTTCTGGCTGCTGTTGTGTGTGTGTGTGTTTTTGGCCGTTGTGGTGGCGTACTCTTGATACCTTCACGGCCAACGTCGTCTATCACGATTAACCACGGTCGACTGTGGGATACGATGGTCTACGATGGTCTACGATGGTCTACCGCGAGAATGGCCAATGGATGCGTTATATGGATAGATGGCTGACAGAGACAGGCCTTCGAGAGCGCCTCGACAAACGTGGCGGCCGCGCAGATGCGCAACGCCCTCAACGCCCTCAGCGACACCGTCAAGGATCCCGCCGAAAAGAAGCGGTTCGAGGCCGAGATGGACAACTTCTTCTCGCTCTTCCGCAGATACCTGAACGACAAGGCCAAGGGCAACGTCCTCTCCTGGGACCGCATTGCTCCCCCACAGCCCAACCAGGTGGTCGAGTACGACGACCTGGGCGAGTCGGCCTCCGTCGAGTATCTCAAGAAGCTCGCTGTCGTCAAGCTCAATGGTGGCCTCGGTACCTCTATGGGATGCGTGGGACCCAAATCCGTCATCGAGGTCCGTGAGGGCATGTCCTTCCTCGACCTCTCCGTCAGACAGATCGAGTACCTCAACCGCACCTACAACGTCAGCGTGCCCCTGGTGCTCATGAACTCCTTCAACACCGACGACGACACCCAGTCCATCATCAAAAAGTACGAGGGCCACAACATCGACATCATCACCTTCAACCAGTCCAGATACCCCCGTATCCTCAGGGACTCCCTCCTCCCGGCCCCCAAGAGCTACAACTCCGCCATCAGTGACTGGTACCCCCCAGGCCACGGAGACGTCTTCGAGTCTCTCATGAACTCGGGCACCCTCGACAAGCTGCTCGACCGCGGCGTCGAGATCATCTTCCTTTCCAACGCTGACAACTTGGGTGCTGTCGTCGACATGCGCATCCTCGAGCACATGGTCAAGAACGATGCCGAGTACATCATGGAACTCACCAACAAGACCAAGGCCGACGTCAAGGGTGGCACCATCATCGACTACGAGGGCAAAGCCCGTCTGCTTGAAATCGCCCAGGTGCCCAAGGAGCACGTCAACGAGTTCAAGTCCATCAAAAAGTTCAAGTACTTCAACACCAACAACATCTGGATGAACCTCCGCGCCGTCAAGCGTGTTGTCGAAGAGGGCGGCCTCCAGATGGAGATCATCCCCAATGGCAAGACCATCCCCGCCGACAAGAAGGGCGAGGCAGACATCTCCATCATCCAGCTCGAGACCGCCGTCGGTGCTGCCATCCGCCACTTCAAGAACGCTCACGGAGTCAACGTGCCCCGTCGCCGCTTTTTGCCCGTCAAGACCTGCTCCGACCTCATGCTCGTCAAGTCTGACCTCTACACCCTCAAGCACGGCCAGCTCGTCATCGACCCCAACCGCTTCGGCGACGCCCCCCTCATCAAGCTCGGAACAGACTTCAAGAAGGTCTCCGACTTCATGAACCACATCCCCAGCATCCCTCGTATCCTCGAGCTCGACCACCTCACCATCTCCGGCGCTGTCAACCTCGGCCGTGGTGTCACCCTCAAGGGAACCGTCATCATCGTGGCCACCGAGGGCAGCACCATTGACATCCCCCCAGGCTCCATCCTCGAGAACGTTGTCGTCCAGGGCAGTCTTCGCATCCTCGAGCATTAGATGCTGGCCCGTCTTCGCACTCCACTACCATTCTCATTCCCCACCCCCCCTCCCCCTCTTCATGGCCATCAACATATCATTGAATCATTGACATGCTATCGCCATTGCATTGCTCTACAGTATCCCGTTTTAATCCTTTTTTTCTCCTCTGTCTGCGTGCAAAGTTTTCCTATTTCATACTAAAGAAAAAAATTTGCTATCGTCGGCGTTGTCTTTTTTCTTCCCCTTTTCCCTCCTGAGCGTCTCCTAATTAACAAATAACACAATGCATATTTACTGACATTCCTTCCCTTTACATATGCTAAGAGAGAGAAACAAAATGCAGAAACCAAGTATTAAGATGAGCGGTTATACGTGTGTGCGTGAATCGAAGCAAAAGTGGTCGTCGAAAATGGGCCAATATTATTACTCTTCGTTATCCAATCTGTCTCCTATAGTCAATGATTGACGGAAATTGCAATCCATCATGCCCCTTAGGTCGTGGCTTTTTATTTCATCTTCGCTCCTAATAATATCATTACACGCAAAAAAAGCAGTGCATAGAATATGCCAGGGTTAGATACTGCATTCAACATTTTTATCAGCATTCTCCCTATCAATGCCCCGTAGACTCCCAAGCCAAACAAGAGAGGCGATGTCCTTCCTAGACCAAAAATACAAAGAAATGGATTAAAAAATAAAAATAAAAATAAAAATAAAAAATAAATAAAACTGTGGTAAAGCTGGGTCGGCCGTCATCATAAATCATAGCCACAGTAACACTGTGGCATCCAGTTAACTTCGTCTCCGATGCGTAGACCGAGAACGTGGCCTACCCCCTGGATAACTACCATACCGTCCCTCACCACTACTCCTATTCTTCCTTCTCTTCTCCTTGCTACTGCCAGAACTGTTCCTCAGCCCGCTTTTAATAGTAGACTCCAACTTTGCAGCATATTTTGCTCGTCTGCTGGTCTCCCGCTGGCCTCCACCGGAATTAATGATCGGTATCGGACCGGCGGTTGGAGGCATGGGTGCCGGAGGAGCAGCGTATGATGATGACGGCGGCTGTCCTTGTGCCTGTGTAGCCGTGATGGGAACAGCGTACTCGTCGTCCGAGATGTCGATGCTGCTATCGCTCTCACTCCAGGTCTCATCCTCACCTCGTCGTGGACGGGACCGGGAGCGTTCGATATCTCGTTCTCGTCCTCGTTCTCGCGCACTTCGAGACGAATGCATCTGGTCATCTGCATGTCTGTAGTCTTGGTAATAATGATGCTGGCGACGAGATGGGGACCCGCGAGAGTGAGAGCGAGGACGGATCTCAGTGCCCCGTCTCCCCCTTGTTTTCCTCTGTCTTGGCTCACGGAGGGAATGGTGACGGTGCAAGCGTGATCGATGATCTGGGTGCATTGGCTCGCTGTACTGATCGGTTGTCGTGGTAGGGGATATCGGAGGAGACATGTGTGTGTTCTCCGCTGGGTTGCTGGACCTTGAGCCGCGTTGGGAGCTGGGAGTGGAGTGGTTGAAATTGACCATGCCATCGTCATCGAATATGTCAACATATCTAGGGTGGAAATGGTGGCTGCTATGATGCTTTGGTGAAGGGAATACATTTGCTGCACTGTCGTCGTAGGTTGTTGGTTTGATTTCGGGGATGTGTTTGGGCGGAGGGTACGAATAGTAGATCTCAGGCTCTTCTTCGTCTATTCTCCTCCTTGGTGACTCGTGCATGGGCTTGTGTGAAGGTTGTCGATGACGATGCATGGATTCATGAGAATGGTGCCGTACGTGGGAGGAGCGAGAAGGGAATATTTCTTCATGGACAGGGTGTCCGTGGTCGTGGTGTCGTGGTTCGCCCATCCGACTGTGATGATGATGTGCGTGAATATCTTCAGCGATAGCAACCCCTTCATCGTCACCATCTGATGATTCAGGATGTGCCCATGACCGCCTATATGCACTCGGTGGGCTGGAATGGCCACGATAATGGTATGACGTCTTGGATCGAGAAGCTGATGCAGGACGCTCGAAGCCAGCTGTCTTGGGCCCAGTGTCACCAGTATAGTTGGCTGCCTCGGTATACCGTAGAGGATGTGGGATACGGCCATGCGGTTCTCTGGAGCCTTGCCTCGATGCAGTCGCCCCCTTTCTACCAGTGGGTGAATAGTAGTGATTCTGGTGGAAATAATCGCCATCTTCCTCGGTTCTTGGCTGACGAGTCCCCCGTGGGCACGGCGGAGGATGCGCATTACCAGGCGGCCGTGTATGTGGAGTAGTGGCCGCAGACTCGAGTTCCAGACGATTACTGACGGTTTCATGCCATTTGACCATATCAGGATCTGGCTCTGTGGGGAAAGCAGATGCGGGAATGGTCTTGGGAAGCAAGTATCCTTCATGGACGTCAACTATGTCAAACATTTCCACTGCTCTCTGGAGAAAAGGGGTGTGCTCTTCGGGGCAGAGCAAGAGCTGGATTGTCTGCCATCGGATATAGCCATGTGGCAGCAAAGCTGGAATAGACGGTGCTTCAAAGGCATTCTTGGTCGGTTGGAGGGTATGAAAGCAGCCCAGAGACTGGTATATAAACGAAAGAGAGGCGCTGGGAGTGTTCAGGAACAAGCTATCATAGTTTCCTCCTACAGCACGATAAAAGGCAGCCAGTTTCTCAGGGGTAAGCTCCTTTGTAGAAGATGAAGGATCGAGCTCAGACTATTTACACCGTTAGTCTTATCGTATAAATATGCCCTTCTTTTAACGATATATAGATATTAATTATCATCAGGCATCAGACACCAAAAAAGAAGAAAAAGAAGAAAAAAAGACGAGAGGACGGGGTATATTTACGATAACGCCTGCGAGCCCCAGACACAACTGCTCCAGCCTCGGCGAGGGACTCTTGTCCGGCTGTATGAGATAGCCCCAGTCGAAGTCCTTCGCGGGCTGCTTTGATCCCATCGTGTTGTACTCTATAAGAGCCACCATTTGACGTCCTCGGGGCCTCGCCGTCGCTTTACCTAGAACGCCGTGCTTGGGGTATATCTATCCTTTTTTTCCCCCACGATGTGTGTTTTTGACTTGCTCTCTCACTCCTTCGCGAGTCAGGAGGGGCCCGGCCTGCCTTTTAACAGCAGACGAATGAGGCGCAAACAGGCTGCGATGCAGGGGTCGTTTGCTGCGGGCGCATGGTTGCCTAGGCAGTGCGGCCCAGGCAGCGAGAGGCAGCAAGAAGTCGAACGCCGGTGAGGACGAGAGAATCACACGAGGGCGGGCTGCGCAAACGACGGCCGCAGAGAAAGACGGTCTATCAACAAGGTGCAATGGCCCGACCTCGAAACCGACTTGGCTGCGTGGATATTTAGTTAGTTAACTCGTTAGTTCGTTAACCTCAGGTTGTTGCCCAACGGACGAGAGGGACCCGGCGGGCAGATAGTTAAAACAACCAGCTAACTAGTTAGTTGGCTCGCTCGCGAACTGTCCGGCGTATAGCCATCAGCTTGATATATATATGTTATATATATAGTGCTGAGGCTGGCCGGGCCTGTGTCATGTCGCACCGGATGCCGCCCGCCTAACATACGACGCCGGCGCCTGCGGACGACCTGACCTACTTACTCCCGCCGACCTCGAGGAATCCCCCACATGGGGTCACGAGCAGCGCAGGGCAAGGCTGTCTGCTTGCCGGCCTGCGTGAATCGGCGAGAAGAGGAAGAAACATGACGAGAGGAATAAGAAACGAAGACGCAGACGAAAAAGAAATAAATACGATGATGGATAATAAGGGAGCGTTCCGGAAGTTTAGCTGTAGCGTGCAGCGGGAAAGTTGCCCTCCAGCGGGATCCGAAACCTCGCCGCGGTGCCTGGGCTGGACAGGAACGGGAGCTGGTGGAGGAGCTGGAGGACCCGAGGGGCCTTGCTGTGCCTGCTCCCGGCTTATGACGCAATGTGCTGCATTAGACGGCACGTATATCTAAAGCATACATATCTTCCCAAGGCGGGAGAGAGACGCTCCGAGTGGCATCCACGACCCCGAGTATATTATCTGTTTTCGTAGAAGTAAAAGAGAGAATAAAGAAAGGTACCAAACGCCTTGCTTCCAAACCAGCAGACTAAGTGTGCTTCCCCTCCAAAGGAAATAAACCCCCAAGATGTACGAGGCTAGCCCCGGAAAGAGGTCAAGAGGTCAGTACCGCTTCCTCGTGGGCTCCGGGCTTGGGCTGCGGGTGACACTCCGCTCGTCCCGGCCGCGCAGTCTCAGCCATTTTTTCGTGGAAAGCTCCAGCTCCCGATCAAGCTCCTCGCTGGGCTCCTTGCGGTGAATGAAGTTGCAGAATCCACCGCGCACACACCCTTCGCCGCTATTCAGTCGGCAGCACGCTTCTCGGAAATCGGTGACAGGCGATAGCTCGCAGTATATCGGTCGAGCAGCGTACCAGCGAGAGTTCAACGCATCGCAGGCCTTTTGCGCAGAGTCTTCGTACTTGAATCTAGCATATACATTTCCAATTAAATCTGGTGTCGGTGGTTAGCCAGCGTACTTTGTTGCGCACTGCACTTATATTATATGAAAATCGGCAGGAGATATAATTACGGTCGTTATTATTCTCGCACACCACTACCTCCTCAATCTCTCCATACTTGCACATCTCACACCAAAAGTCTTCGTAAAAGGCGTCAAAGTGGTTCTGTAGCTGGCTGGGGTTCATCTTATTCTTGGGATCGTATTGCGGGTTCTGATATAAGTTCGGTAGGAGGATAGTCTGCGAGTACGATGGCTTGACGTGCTTTCGCGAGCAGCGGTCACCATGACGGCATGCGCCGATCTTGTAGTAGAACGAGCAGTTAACCTATGCGGCGGGTCTGATGTTAGCTCTTGTCCGCAGGTAGGGAGCTGTGACGCAGTATCGCAAGAAAGCTGAGAGCTTATGTACCTTATCCTGCTCTGTTCCGAAGATAGATGCGAGGTAGTTGGCCATTTTCGACGGAGTGTGAAGCTGAAGAGTGGCTGCGGGAGTATTGTCCGTGAATACTTCAAGGGTATAGCCGTGATTTAAACCGCGTTTCTTCCTGGAATTCGCTTGATTGACTTGAAGTTCGATCGCTTTTCTCTTTCTTTCTTCCTTCGACTTTCTCGACTTTCTCGACTTTTGAAGATTCGGCGATGGAAGTCGAGGTGGCGAGTCACGTGTTAAATATGCGGGATAACTTAAAGCCGGAAGTTTAAATGTTTACCTAATCCGGTGCCTGGCCCGGGCGCCGCTAGAGTTTAACAGGGGTCCATACATCTTAAGTATATATAAAAAGGGGTATCAATCTATATAATCCTTCTGGTTCTACTAGATAATCTAGTGGATATCAAGTTAGTTAGGTTAGTTCTGGCATGAGGGATAACTATTTGAGCTAAGATATCCGTTTGATTGTTATGAATTCAATGTTATTCACCGAGATACTATTACATAGCATGGAGCTAAGTAAGTACATGTTCTATCAACTCGCCGAGTGACAGGATAAACAAACATAAAAGGAACCCAGATAGACAGTTGTAATAATTATAAAACATACTCCTTGTTCTAACTACTTTCATACAGCTTCGCCCATGCTCTCTGGCTTTCTGCATTGTACCACCATTATTAATGAATAGGTATAATCATTCTTCCTTCTCAAATAAGACTACTTATGTTGAAAGAGTAAAGTCTAATACAGTAAGTTACTTCTCACTTCCTTTTGACGTCGACATCTCCTCATAGCCCACGGTCATTTCCCCTGCTATGACACCTTCTGAGACCTTTGCTTCCGATGCTTCCTTTACATCAAGGATTATAGTCATGTCATATACTCGGTACTGGTGGCTATCCTTAAGTTACCGGGTTTGCCAGGGAATATCCATAAAGCTATATGTTATTTTGGAGGCTGGATATTAATTTGTTTATTTGAACTCTTAAAGGGTTGATTGGGGATTGATAGCATTCATCATGGTGCCTTCTATCGATCCACCTCAAGGGGAGATGAAGCCGGCATCTAAGTATAGCTCCATAGAGCAAGTGGAAACTCCCTGCGGAAATCTCCTGGTCACTGGCGGCTCAGAGGAGCATAGCGCGGAGTATCCTCCTAAGATTGCAACATTTTACTACCTGGGTGAGTTAAATGATGAGATGAAGCCAATATACCCCCAAGGTAATGGCCGGTCATTTACCATCAGAGGGAACGTCTATCATATCTTCGGCAAAACCATATGGAAAGATGCAAAGGGAGAAATAGTGGGCGAAGCCGCAAATTCACTTGCATTGGTCTCTGATCCAAAAGTGAACCCAGTAGCGAACGTTGCTATGCCGGTTAACAGAGGCATGGCGCCTTTCTTACCTCTCACAAAGAATGAAGAGGAGCTTGAGAAAGCTCAGAACCACAAAGTCGTACTCGAAATGCCTGGTGGTTTCTGCAAGCCTGAGCCCGATGCAATTGGAGGCTATATCTGGTTCCAGAAATGCTTACAGACCCGTTCAACAGAGGGTATCGTTGAAACCACGTTTCAAGGAGTTAGCTTGGCCATCGCGGTAAGGAACAGGCATACAGAGGAAGTTAGAGCTGAACGGATCATGCACGATGAGCTGCTCTTCACAGATAGAGAGCCAGCATTTGGATCATTCTGCTCAGTTCTTGAGAGTTATTATTTCTATGTCTGGGGGAAGCTTGGTGAGGACATCTATTTAGCCAGGGTTGAAAAATACGAGCCACAAAACCGCAGTGCATATGAATACTGGAATGGGTATAATTTCACACAGGATATTTCGACTGCGGTGCCTGTTTTTAGCGGCTACTCATCTGGGACAATCATGCGTTCAAAAATATTCGGTCATCTTTATAACTGGATATTCGTCGGAGGGACCGAATCAAACACGCCAGTGGTGACCATCGGTGTGGCGCATGATATCCAAGGCCCGTATATAATGCATGGCCTAATCAAGTCAGAGCATGTACACCCAATGCTTCGACAGATGCACTCTGTGTATGCACATCATTGGGCGTATACCGAAAGAGATGGTCAACTCCTGGTAACTTGGAACGAGAGTAAGACCGGTAACATTGTTGGAACGAAACTCCAGTTTTTAATGTGTAAGTTTTCGGCTTTACCACGGCGGTAGTCCATAAGCTAACGTCCATCCAAGTTCATAGGGGGGCATATTGGAAGGATATCTCGTTCATGTACATGCCGTGTAGGTGTATCATCACCATGTTTTCAAGTATATATATATATTGCTGACATTCCTCCAGCTGCAATATCTTCTATGATCATGGATGGGAAAGAGCTGATTATATCGTTTGCTCAGGCAAAGAAAGCCGCCTGTAAGTGTTCAACTAATGGTCTCGAGTGCTTTAATCAGAGAGGGTTAACGAGCTGCAAAATCAGGCAGGATAGATCACGATATGGACGGCGAGACTACCATTAGAGTTTTTGCAGGGGACAAGGAATCAGTGAACGCAGCCGTGGACTCTATTTGCAATCTTATCCGCCGCTGGTGTAATGAATTTCTCGACGAGGGCAAGGCAGCGAAGGCCAGCTCATTGAAGGGAATGCTGAGATGGCCTTTTGGTATCTTCACATCATTTTCACTCCAATCAGAATAGCCACCTATCTTCCCATCTCTTCTCCCTGTCGTAGAAGTAGAAATATGCAAAGTCGCGCTGTCATGACATCTCGTCTAATGCCGAAATGGCCTCGGCGTTCTGCGCCGGCCGGCTTAGCGCGGCTCCCTAGCGCCGAGCCGCCCAAGCATAAATAACTGGAACCCCGACAGCCGCGCATCTTTCTCCGCATTTCCTCACCAACCTCACGTCCTTGCAACAACCTACCACCAGCAACCTCGAGCTGCAAGCCAGCCACTCTTTTAAACAGTGCCATTGCATGCCGCAGCCTAGTCAAGATGCTTCCTCCGTTCGACTACTTCCAGTACCGTAGTGCCCGGTAAGCCGAGTACCTGAAATTCGTCCCCCTCTCCTTTGTTTGGTTGTTACCTCGGGTACCTAGCTTGTTACTAAGTAGAACCAACAAACAGCAACTTCAAGCGCAACCAAAGATCGCAGCGCTTTGCTTCTCTGCCTTCTGTCTACCATGCTCCCTTCTCCGCCTTTGACCAGTCAGTGATCGACAAGCCAATCGAAGAGCTTGTCCAAGACGTCCACAAGGGCGCCCTCGCCCCCGTCGATGTACTACATACTTATGGCAAGATCGCCATCAAGGCACAGGAACGATGCAATTGTATAACGGAATTGCTGATTCCGGAGTCCGAGGAATGGGCAAAGTCTGGGATCAACCTTCAGGGGCCATTGGCTGGTATTCCCGTTTCGTTGAAAGACTCCATCCAGGTTGGTGGCTTCGACACCTCTGTGGGCTATACGAGGTATACCCGTCAGCCAGCTGCAAAGGATGGCGCCCTAGTTAGGCTGTTAAAAGACGCAGGTATGTCAGTTTAGGTAGTCGCAGTATATAGTTTCTCTGTCTGACATTTGATTCAAGGTGCTGTTCCATATGCAAAGACTGCTCTTCCGATCACACTACTCTCCTTCGAATCTACCAATGATCTTTGGGGAGTTTGCCGTAACCCCCATGGCTCTGCTTTCACTCCTGGTGGCTCTTCTGGTGGTGAAGCTGCTCTCTTGGCTATGGGAGGCCGCATTGGTGTCGGCTCTGACGTTGCTGGCTCTGTCCGTCTCCCTGCTGCATGGAGTGGTTGCTATTCCCTCCGTTGCAGCACTGGTAGATGGCCGAAGGCCGGTGTCAGCACCAGTATGGCGGGACAGGAGGGCGTCCCTAGCGTTTTCAGCCCTATGGCAAGAACACTCAATGATCTGACTTACTTTGCTCGCTCCATTATTGGAATGGAGCCATGGAAGTACGATACCACAGTGCATCCAATCGTTTGGAGGAGCGAAATAGAAGATGAGGCTAAGACAAAGAAGCTCAGAATTGGTGTCATGAGGTCGGACGGTTAGTTGTTCCCTTTGCTCTCCTAATTGCCTTTAGCCCGCGCCTCTTTCGCTAACATGAAGCCCCTCAGGTGTTGTACCACCCACCCCTGCAGTTGCCCGTGGAATAAACACTACAGTTGCTGCTTTGACCGCAGCCGGGCACACAATCGTCGAGGTCAAGGAGCCAGAGACTGCTACTTCCCTAATGGGCCTTAACCTCGCGTCTCTTCTGTTGAACTCTGATGGTTGTGAAACCTTCAATTCCCATTTGCAAACGGGTGAATCTTCTGATCCGGGTGCTGCCCACCTAACCACTTTCTCTTGGTTCTCTTGGCCATTCCGATATGCCTATTACCTCTTCGTGCGCTACATTAAGCGTGATCCAACATGGGCGTACCTTCTCCGTGACTTTGGCCTCAAAACTGCTACTCAGCAATGGAAGCTTGTTGCACAGCGTGAAACTTTCCGTGCTACTTGGCACGACTGGTGGAATGCCAAGGAGCAAGACTTCGACTTCATTCTTTGCCCTGTCAATGCTACCCCTGCTCTCCCCCATGGCGCTATGACTGATGCTGTCAGCGCCTGTGGCTACACTTTCTTCTGGAATATGCTTGATTACTCTGCCGGTGTCATTCCAGTTGGCCATGTCGATGCTAAGAGGGATGCACTTGTTGGACCTGATGGCAAGAAGGGCAAGAATGTGTACAAGCGTGTGTTGAAGAACTTGGGTGTTGACAGTGCTGTTTCTCGGGGTGCTTGGAAGTACTATGATGCCGATGCTATGCACGGTCTTCCTATCGCTGTCCAGGTTGTTGGACGAAGGTGGCACGAGGAGAAGGTTATCGGGTGTATGCATGCTGTTGAGCGAGCTTTGGAAGAGTACAAGGGCCCGGGTGGTGATGGTGCCAAGTACCAGCTCTTGGAGGTTGACTGAATTGTTGGCATCAATGTTCTTTCTTAGTCACATCAACTTATTTCCTATAGTAGTTAGCGGTCATTGTGCTATTATCAAGAATTTTATAATCATTGCATCTACAATCGCGTCAGAGAGCTTGTCAGCCTGTGGAGGTTGTATGTATTATTTTACTCTGAGTTTTCTATTCAAATTATCTGTATTAAGCATCATGTGGTATCGCACTATATGATGAAGCGTGGCCCAATTTATTAAAAGAATGAAGAAGGGGGTCTGTGGGCCTTGCATAGTATTCTTCAGCGGCATAATCATCTTCAATGGCCACGCTCGATATTCCCACTGGTACATCGTCATAATTCGGTTCGATATCCTCTTTGCGGGCTAAACCGGAATGGAAATGCTTAGACCTATGCCAGACAAACAGAGTAAGAACTCCTCCCGCCAAAAATGTACCAGCTGTAAGTAGCACATTTACCGGCACAGGGTCACCATTGAACTCCCTCAAAGTGATGATTTCCAACGGAGTTTGAAGAAAACTCCCTATACTGGCAGCAAATATTATCAGGCCATAGACTTTACCGAAGGTCTGAAAACCAAATATCCTTGCTGCGTAGTCGGAAATTGCTGTATAAAAGAAGGGCCGGTATAATGTGAAGAGTATGATGTTAACGTATCCCATTGTTAGATTGTTAGGGATGCAGCCTGTAATGCCAATAATGGTTGTCGCTCCAACAAGAAGGAACAGTATGGATGGTAATGCGGCATAGTCGAGAAATAACCCTATAAACGGGGCAGTAACGATACCTCCGAGAGGCAGCAGACAGTCAAATAGCTGATTTAATGATCTGGCGAGCGTGGGAGAAGGTAAGAGGTACTCGTATTGTACACGAAGAGTGGATATTAAATAGTTTATTCGAAGAAACTGGCCCATCGAAAAAACTGCCAGTAGAATAAACCACCACGAACTAATTTGTTCTGATGCCGGCAATGTGTGCAGGATGCCCCATAATTGATTGTTGGTATTCTGTCTCCGATTAATTTCCTTCACCGAGGGAAACATCCAGGTATCTTTGATATGATCGTAGTCCTCATCGTCAAGGATAGCCTTGATTTTGTCTACAGTATCATGATATGTGGAACGTCGTTCACCTGGCCCAAGGGCTGAGGCGGAATTAGGCCGTTCATTCTCCATTTCTTCGGCCAAAATATCTTGAGTGTGACCGATGAGCTCTCCAATAGTACTGTAGGGTCTTGACGGCATAATAAATACCTGAGCTACCAGGATAAGTCCAGGCACAACAAGGTATAGAAGAAACAAAAACTTCAGTGAAGTCCTTGTGCTGTGAACACTGCGAAAGAGTAAAAATAGAGCGCTCGAGAGATCAAATGCACCGGTCAAAATAGACAGTATTAAGGCGGAGTGATTCGGGAAAGCGTTTGACAGATGGAAAGAAGATGTAAAAACAGATACACCACCCATCGCCATGAGAGTGTAGCCAAACAAATTCCTGTCATAAGGAAAATGAGAAGCAGATGCAAATAAAAGGGACCCCATGGCAATGAGAATAGCACCAACTCCGCCGGTAAATCGAGGGCCATAATTGTCTAAAATAGCACCACTTGGTAAAGCAAAGAGGTTTGATGCTATTGCCGATACAGTAAACATAAAATTTAGTCTATTTTGATGGTTAGTGGCGGATTGTAAAGCAGACTATGAAACTGGGTGGGGTACCGTAACTCCTGCTTGTAGCATGCCCTCGTTCCTGGGACAGCTTCATCTTCTGTGCATAGATAGCTATACACGCCTTCATTGATAAGGATTGGTTTTAAGGCAGCATATCCGAAAATTATTCCAGTAGACATTGAGCAGTAGATTATAGAGATAACGACTTGTGCTAAATCCAAAATGCAAGGCTAAATTAGCTGCTCACCCAGTTGCAGCTCTCCAGGGTTTAGAGAATTGAAATAACGCAGGATACATCGCTTGACTGGTACTTGAACTCACCTATCCTCCAATTCCTACTTGTCTCATAAGCACCGAATACACTTGGCCTCTTCCAACGGCGGCTGTAAGCCATGTTGTGGACTTTTCTACTCTGTTAGCGAGCAGTTTCGGTCACTGTCGTGTTCTATGATAACCGACTAGATGGAAGTGCCACGACATGTCATATTATTGTATTATGCTACACTGGTGTAGTGTGCGCCCACGGCGAGTTCAACAGGATGGCCGTTCTGCTGTACAGCAAAGCTGTCTGCCCGCAGACACGTCTTCGCTCAAGGTGTGAGCTAATAACAGGTAGCTTGTGGCTCTGAATCCCAAGGTTAGTCACCCTAAGGCCTTGGAATGCTGCCCTGGAGAAGGGAACTCGCTGCGAGAATTCGAGGTTGTTCCTGAAGTTCAAGTTGGTTGACGTTGAAAGCTTTGACGTCTTGGATGCGGCTCTCACGTGAACGACGATGGCCCGTGGTTAACTAACTAGTTAGTTATGACGTCACATCTCAACAATTATCTATATAATACCATAATAATAAGTATAAAAAGAGTAAATGAAAAGTTATTCAAGGAGGTGCTAACTTCAGTCAAGGGTTACGAAAGTCATCCGGAAGAGACTCTATGCAGATAGATGCCTTTGGCACTGTGGAAGGGTTAGCTAGTTAGCTAACTAACCAACCTCGGGCTCCATAACTTAGCAAATACCGAAGATACCGAAGGTAACATAGAACCAACCATTAGACAACAAACCACAATATTAGAACAAGCGATGAAGCTACACCGATGAGCTTTAAGCCATTGACAGTGAGCGGTCTTGTATATTTGGCATTTGTGCAATACTGCCGATGGTTTACAGGTTCGGTAGCCTGCGGCGTTGTCAACTATCGGAGGGAATATCTCATTTCGAGTGCCCAGGCGGGTTTGGAATTTGCAGACAACTTTCAAACAGAACATATGGGCCAAGCTAATTGGTTGGTCACTGGTAGAATGAGAAGACCAAATTTATGATTTTGGGAGGATGGCCGGTGGATTTAAACTACGGTTCTACAAAGCACATCACAAACGGTTATCACGATACCTCGTCTACAAAACAAAGATTTAGTAGACTCAAATGAAGATATACAAGTAGCCATATAAATTGCACCAATATCCCTCCTGTCATGGTAACATTTTGATCAAGTATGGCTTGCAGATCCTGATTTCAAAGGGCTCAATCAAGTTTTTAAGTTCCTCATAACCCAACTGCCGAATCACTTTCCCTCAGATAAAAATGAAATTTCTATGTGTCTCTGTGGAATTCATAAGATTTGACATATCAACAAGGTTGACCGTGGATATTTGTTGACCTCATATCAAACCACAGCAACTTGCGCCACGTCATCCAACATAACTGTTGTGGGTTAGTGAAACTCCTTTACCTTGATTTGGTCAACTGCCTGCGCCTCCCTCTCCCAAACCGTAGCGGCCTCACGATACCACCTGTCTCGAGTATGCACCATGTCTCCTTTCATGGGAATCATATCTTGAGCGTTATCGTGCTGGATCGGATTTGCGCTGAAGCATTACCTCCTTGAACATTGTCAGGACTACTGGGGATAGTTAATCATTGATATTCGTCCCAACAAAGCAAGTTGAACAGAGGTGACACAAAAGTCAGTCCGTGCCCAACTAGTTACTTAAATCGAACCTGATACCTGACAGGCAAATAAAATTCCGAAGATCTAACAACCTAGTAAGTATCAGCCCAGGCATTTGGACATCGATCGAATGCCCTGTAGCATATAGACGATAATATAGAGTATCTGCACACTTACCTTCTAACCTCAGAGAGTGTTATCAATCCTTACTAACCAGAAGAATAGAGAAGGAAAATAAGATCCAGTAGATTTTTCTCTACATGACCTTTAACCCTTGCTCTGGGGTTAAATCCTCGATACCGGGGTAAGGTAAGGTAAGGTATGGATTGTGCCAACACTTCAATAGCTACAAGTTATCACCCTGCATGGTTTGAGCATATTCTTTTTTTTGAGGCCTGCATGATGATCATGCTTAGTCGAGTTGTGAAAGTGTTCAGCAGGTGGGTAGTCCTAGAAGGAAGAATAAAATTGATGTGCTACCCCGGGAATATAAATAAACTCCAAGCCCGATGCCATTGCGAGCCAAATAACTATTGCTCCTCACACTTCAGAGTTATACCCCAAGTAAATTGCCTGCACATCGAGTATTTCTCCCGTTTGCATACCGTTACCCATCCATGTCCGAACAAATGGAACGATTCCCTATGTCAGCTGGGCCTGGTGCCATTTTTGAAAGCTTCAAGAAGAACGGAGTCGTGGTAATTGAGGACTTCCTTACGAAGGATCAACTGGACCGATTTACTGCCGAAATTGACCCTGCCTTGCAGAAGCTAAGGGCGGGATATGCTTCTGGCATAGATGGTGAGAAACCAGTAGGTGATTTCTTAGGGAAGAAAACCAAACGGCTTGGCCAGTTATCAACTATCAGCCCTGTCTTCCGCCACGAGTTTTTGGAGCATGACTTGATGCATTCTCTTCTGGAGCGAATCTTTGTCGATTCTGCTGTAGACGGGTATTGGATGAATACAAGCGACGTTATTGAAATCGGCCCTGGAAGCGAGCCACAACCTATTCATCGAGACTTAGAGATATATTCTCCATTTGTTATTGGAGGTCCCGCGATGCCAGAGGCTGTATGTAATTTCATGGTTGCTCTCACCCCATTTACGGCGGATAACGGAGCGACGGTATTCGCCCCTGGGACCCATCTTAACGAGAGCTTTGAGAGACTCGAGGACGGAGAGCTGCCGGGTGGTGACAAGACTATCTCAGCTGTCATGAACCCAGGGGACTGCGCCCTTTTTTCAGGAAAGGTCATTCATGGCGGTGGCACCAATAGTACAACCGATGAGTTCCGGCGTGGTTTGTCCATGAGCTTTATTCGAAGAATATTGTCACCAGAGCAAGCAAACCCACTTTCAGTTTCCCGTGAGATTGTCGAGACCATGTCATACCGAGGCCAGGCGATGCTTGGATTCCGAAGCAAGTGGCCGGTAATTGGAGATGAAGCACCTACCATGTGGTCCTATCAATGGTCGGATATTGGAAAGAAGCTGGGGTTGGGCGACAGGAAGTAAGGCCGTCAAGGTGTTATGGTTATGATTTTCCCCTTGTACAGCCCTGGTTTCACTACCTTGAGGTCTGTGGCTCAAGGCTCAATCAGTTCCCTTCAACAAAATCTATTTTCCACTGTAAAAGTCAGTTGAATAATCTGATAGATAATGAAGCGCCGAAACGTGATATTTGCTGAAGGTATACGGGTATCTATTCGGTATTCTTCATAGCAAAATTTGTTTTCAATAATCAAATTCTACCCAAGTTCCCCAATTTGGCACAGTTAGCCATTTTTTTCAGATATATAACGGCTCTCTCTGCAGAAAATCAAGGACCTCCCCTTCTTAACCCAACAGTTTAGGAGAAGGGGCCAGCTCCAGCCCTGCGGTGGCCTCTGTCATTCCCTTCGCCGCCTAGGCGAGCAACATTACCTTGGTATCAGAATAACCTGCACACCCAGTTAGTTATATGCACCTCTCCTGAGCAAAGCAATCAATCTGGCGTTAACCCTTTTTCACCAAAGTACTGATGCCTGTTGGCAGCGCAACCGCAAAATAAGCGGCGTCCACACAGATGATTTCAGAACGCAATACTGAGATGGATTGCGCACAGGAGTTTGAAAAGTGTGGGGTAGTTAACTGACTAGTTGGTGAGTTAAATGATCTACTCTCTGTTAGATATTTCTCACCAAAAGGGGAGGGAGCAAGTATGGATAACACCGAATGGCGGTACCTCTGTCTGTCGAAGTTGCCCTTTGGAACGGAGGTTTGGGGCCTGGAATATGGGTTCGCAAGGATGGAAACATGATGAGAACCGAGGGAAGCTGGAAAGGAGGTTTTTGGCGGTTGTTTGGGGATACGGTTGAGGATGAAGCAAGAGATGACCTTAATGACCAACTGGAGGAACGGTACGGGCTGCCCGAGATGGGTTTAGGTGGTATGGAGGCGTCCATGAGAGGCCGGTGTCTTCGACCGATACAAATAGTATGCGATATCTTGATGCATTTCTTCTTTCAAGATATGCGTTCTTGCTCCCGCAACGGACGATTATCGACCTGTAGGGTATAAGATTCATGTGTTCTGTTAACCACTTTTCTCTATGCTACCAAGAACTCCCCGCTGCTTTTCAAGATGTTCTAGGCTTCTTCTTCTCTTGAGAAGCCTTGCAACCGTGAGGTGAGTTCTATCTCAAATCGTTTCTGGCTGGATGGGCCCTCCCGAATATCCGCCATTATGTCCGTGCCTGGAGGAAAGTCGTGCTCAAAGGTAGGATCCCCTGAGCCCTTCATGTTAGCAAGGACGGCCTGCCGAAAATGCCACCTTAAAAGCTCGTCAGAAACGCGGCTGCTGTCATTAGGGTTGCGACAGATTGGGTCGAGGACCCTTCCATCAACTCCAAGCAAATCTGGGCCAAAGCACACGACTTTGTATCCGTCCTATATTTGTGTTAGCTACAGCAATATAATATCTATTATTTCTGGGAGGGGGTGAACGGCGCTTTCTAATCAACTTACATCGGGGTTTATGGAAATTTTATACGCATCGAAAAATTGATGGACATCGCTTTTTAGTAGTAATCCGTTCTGGATTGAGTTTATCGATAAGCCTCCAACCTGATTTTCTATATTTGAAGCCCAACGGCCAAAGCCGTGTTCGACCCATATATTTTGCTGTAGGGGAAACACATGTGCGGCCTCGAATCCCTCCCACGCGCCAAACTGTGCGTATATATTGATTATTCCGGTAACGACACATCTTCCGTCCCTTGCGCGGACGCCAGCCCGGAAGCGACTGTCTCTGCCCGAAACAGAGAAGCTTGGGACTCGCAAAGCAGAGGCTTCAACTGTCACTTGGATGGGTCCTATGAAAAAAGAAAACAAGCTAAATATGTATGTCTATGTAATCTACAAGTGGAGAAAGAGAACATACCTGCAGAGGAGACATCGTAATCCCCAAGCTCAACCACATTTGTAGTATTGGTGATAACTCGACTCGAAGCCCGGTGGGTGACAGTCAACGGCTGCTCTGCAACTAGAAGCACATCTTGCAGCATCCAGAGTAATACCTCCTCAGTAATTGATCCCGCCTGGTAGAAACCTCCGAAAGTGTCTCCTGTCGAAGCAATGTGCAGGAAGACGTTTCTGTATCCAGACCTGTCAGGCATAGGCATTCTCTCCAGTGAATGCACTTGAGCCGCAGTGCAAGGGTTGAGCCGCCAGTTATAAGTTAGTCTGTGGGGCGCTTAAGCAAGGATAATTTAGTCACGTGATGTATCAAAGCCCGGGCCCGGGCGGCTTATGCAGCCATTGATTATGTAACAAATACATAATGTCGAGTGGATAACTTTGCTTAGGTAATTATACTGACAGTGCTTGGATAGGATTCAACCAATCAATTTTTTTTTTCATGAGCTTTCAAGGTCGTATCAAAGACCAACTGCCTGGAGGGAGTATTACGATCTGCTCCATCCATATTGCTGATCTTATCTATCTTACTCTATGTTTAGTTGTCAATGCTTTGTTCCACAGTAACTATCTGCGTGGGCCACGTTAACTAAGTTAGCCATATCTGGGGTAGTTAGTCTAACTTGTAGAATAGTATACCATTCTCTGGTTGATTGCATTCGTAAATCAACTAACTAATACCTAAGGGCAATGCAAATTATAAGACAGAGCATTGAAAATTATTACCTTTACCTCAATTCCTCCATCATAGGCTTGTAAGATACTCTAATCTGAACCTTAAATGCACGCTATTTAAAGAAATGCTTGCATGTCCGGCTTGTATAAGATTCTTTATATAGCCAGATCATTTCAAAAACAATCCCATCCAGCATAGTGGTGATACAGAAATTAACAATAAGATATAAGTATAGCTTTGTTGGATGCTATTGATCTTTGAAACCCGGAAGAGGGGGCAGCATCCGAAGCCCAACAAACTCGTGTAGAATCTGCCGCATAGATTCAATGGTATCAACAGCTCCAAACCAGCCAAGTTTGTGGCATTTTGTGCGGCTACAGAATAAATTTATTAGCTCTCTATATTTCCAATATGCAAACAAGCCGAAAAAAAAAAAAAATACAAAGAGTACTGACCTAAATTGGAGTGGCCATGCCATAAGTAACGCACTATCTGTAAAGCTAAACAGGCGATGAATGTCCTTTGCACTTTGGAATGGATTAGTTTGCAGGTTATACTTCTGACTTAATTCTCTCCATGCCTCTTGGACCTCAGGGTCAGTGGCCCAGTGGGAGAGCGCATATTTCAGCCGGATGGTGCCTCGGGGACCGAATCTATCAAGATATATAATGAATCAGCACTGGCATCCGCCTGTTTCCCGGAGTAGACACAAAGGATCGTCTCACCCTCTTGGTGGCGGCTCATATTGAGTCGGAATTGAAATGTATTGCGATTTTTCATCATCGGGAATCTGGTATGGCAAGTTGTACCAGCTGGCAAATGTGGGCCAGAATGCAGCCCAGGTGAAGGCGCTGTTGTCACAAGCATTGAATGCATGGTTTGCGGCCTTGGGAGTGAGAACAGCCCATTCTTCCAGATATCCGTTCAACATGGCCGATGATAAATCCAGAGGCATCATATACGAAGCAAGTTCTCCCGGATAGACAAGAGGCCGTCCAAGGTGTGTCTGGATAGCCCCAAAGATACCCAGAGGATACATCATGTTCATGGCGGCTTCTTTCACGGCACCGAGCACGAACGACGGCATAACTACATTCCAGCTCGCACCGGTTTCTTCACAATACCTGAAGAGCGTATCCTCCTGGGTGTAGTAGAAGTTGGGCTCCAGCAAGACGCGAGGATCACCCTCCCTTTGGGGTGTCATCGTGGGGCCAAGATGGATGCCATAGTTTTTGGCTCCAGTCTGCAGCATGACTCGCTTGGGCGTGATTCCCGCAAGCTTAACGGCATCCAGGAAGTTAGAGAGCATCGCCGCTAGACACTATTTGTGAGCAACTCTGGATTTGGTTCAGGGGAAGGAAGTCAAATATCCTCCATCCAACGGGCCTGCATATACATACTATTGACCCTGACTAGCTCTTCTGCAGCGGACCAGATGCCGGCGCCGTCCTCAGGCTCCGATTGAATGTAAGAGAAGAAGAAGATATAGTCACTTGAATCCAAACAGCGAGTTAACAGACCGAATTATCCGCATCTTGCGATCGGGTACTTACGCTTTCACGCCATTTTCTTTCATGGCCATGGCCAGCTCCACTGGCGTGCTGTTAAGGAAATCAAGCGACATGTGCTGGACGTTCGTCTTCCATTTCGTGGGTACTAGTGGTGGCCGTTTTGACATGGAGTAGATATTTGTCCACCTTTCTGGGGATTCAGCCAGGACCCGAAGCATATGATGGCCAGATATGCCATTTGCGCCCGTTATGATGGCAGACAGGCCCTTCAGAGACTCCGGGAAGACAGGCAGCCCATGATAGATGCCCTTGGACTGGACTTTGCCCACGGCATTTAGTTCCTCGTCGTTGATGAACATGACGATGAAGCCACTCCCGAGAAAACAGTCAGGTATGTCGCCGGGCAAGAGAAAAAGAAAAAGATGAGACGTTGCTGGCAGCTGGTTACGTACGATAATGTTTCTAGGCGAGGAAGTAAGAGTTGGGGTTGTTCCTCCCTCCCCCTTTATAGCCAGCGTCTATGGCGGATATATCAGTAACCCTTCAGGCTTGACCTGGTGCCGTATGGATGACCCAGGCCAAGCGAAAAGCGATGGCTTCTGCATAATAAAACCTCTGCAGTGCACCTCCACGGCATCGATTCGGGTAATGGAAGAATTACTGGTTTAAGTAGTATTTTTTATTTCTTTTTAAACTTCCTAATAACGTAAATACAGGAGGCAGTATACGGAGGAGACAGGGGGTTGAGGGGGGTTTTTTTTGGGCTCCATAGTGAATTTGGTGAATAGCCGGCTGGTAATACTAGTACATGCAACATAACCCCCTGTCCAATCAATACTCCGGAAACACCGGCCGAAGAGAAGAGAGGGATATTATAAAAAACAAAGGGTGGAGAGTGAAAGAACGTCGAGATGCTGCGGCTCCGCGACATCCCAGTAAAACTGAGGAGAGAGTCCCTTGGAGTAGGGAGTTGGGTGTGTATATATGTATTGTTTCTTGCATCGTCAACCACGCACCCCTGCAATGCAGCGTAACATGCTGAGCATTTCGCCAATGTCCCATGCATGATTCATGCATCTTCCATGCAGATTGAGAGGAAGCACCAACCAACGGGCTCGGAATGCCACGTCAGAAGCATACCAAGCAAAAAGAAAGCTAGCAAGATGAAAAAAAGGAAGTGAATGATAATGAAAACGAAACATGAGAGTTAAAAACTCCGAACCAGATCCATTCAATCGCCCAGGGTATGAAACATTTACGAGCCTGGTTTGTTTCTTTCACCCATTGTCCTAGAAGACGCCTTCGAAGCCCTCGAGTGAGAGCTGGAAGAGCTCTTCATCCCATAAACTGGGGTGAAAGGTCATCACAGCGGATAGATCTGCGTCCGGGATTGTACCATGTCCCCAGGTCGGAATCTGCTGGTCCATGCCTGTGGAAGGTACATTATTGAACCCGGCTTGTGAAACGAAGTTTTCATTTTGCCCAAAGGTTGGATTCATGTACTGCTGTTGCATCGAAGACTCGCAGGGTGCCGTCGTAGTGTAAGGATTGGTCGACATTTGGTTATGGCTGACGAATGGCGGCCAATCGCCTGAGCTAGACGCTGGCTGCGAAAGGCCGCTCGGGCCGTATGTGCGAATAGAGGTAGCCGCAGATGCTGTAGTGATTTCACCTGGACTGGTCACGATGGCTTGACCAGGTGTATTAGTACCACAGGGCTGAGATATATTATTCTGGGCAGCCTTGTTGGGAGATTGCTGCACTGCCTGCTTGGTGGTTGCGGTACTTGAGGGATATTGCACAGCGGCCTCCCCGGGGGTATTAGAAGTGCTCGAGTTTCTCAAAGGAGCCTGCGGAAGAAATAAATTATCAGCAGATCAGTGAAAGAAAATAGCGCCCTGAGCGCTTTACATGGAATGATGACGTCAAGGAACGCATTTCCCCTTTACGGAGAATGTAGATTATTGCGAGTCGCGATTACTCACCGACTTATTCGTGTCATCATCAGCACCCGTGGCCGTGGCGGCGGGTGCTGTCTTCTCGGATTTTGAGGCCCGTGGCTGGAGGAAGGGCGGAAGAGGAACGTCAGCTTTCTTATCCTTGCGTTTGGCATACCAGGCTTTCAGCATGCCAATTATAAGCGAGAATCTGAGGCCAACTCGACTTTGATTCCCCTCGTTGCAGGTATGTAGGTGATTAATTAGGTTATTAAGCGAGGCCTCGACTTTGAAATCGGCAGTGCTGAAGACATTAGCGAGCCGGCTGCCGGGTGATGAGGCAACGGAGTACAGTTTTATCAGAGCAACGCATGCATAAGATGTGCGAACGAAATGTATGGTAGGGAGGCAAGACATCAGGAATCGATCCATGGTGCCGAACAGGTCAAGGACCCGGTGAATGGAAGTAAGACATGCTGTAAGTGCATTCACATGCGCAGCCGTCCCAAGGTTGGCCTGTGATTCTTCAGCGAGACCTGGGAGGAATGGAGGTTTGAAGTCGTCAATGTTGTGATCGATGTGCATGCCGATTTCGTGCATGTATATGCTTAGAACTTGCTCATAGTGTTCCATTACGGCTGTGAAGATATACTTAGCGATAGTCGAAATAAGAAATATGAACGGTCATCGACTGTCTTACAGCTGTATACTTTGGAAGGCACTTCCTTCCGCCACTCATCCAGGCGCGTTTCAAAGCCTTTGAGAGCAAACTGCACTCTCGGCTCGTCTATAGATATATTTGTCAAGGGGTCATCCATGGAGAACTGGAAGCCGATCTCTTCGCCGATATGGGCTAGTTTGACCCATTCAACAAGCGCCCGATCGCTGGGATATGCATCAGGCGATTCCAGTAGCAGCTTGACTGATTCATCCATATATGTGTTCCAGCGGGTGAGAAGCGGCCTTCGAAGGCCCATAGATGCACTGCATATAAACAAATGTTAGATATCAAAACCCAAACAGACATTAAATATTCGCGGGTATCACAAAAGGGAGAGGCACGGACTTCACAGCCAAAAAATAGCAACCCATCCACGCTCTTCTACCGTCAAGCGACTGTGGGTCAACAAATATGGCTTTTCTACTCATAAGTTCCTTTATGATTTCTGATGATTGTGCCTGTGGCTTTGACCGGCGGTTCATCCCCATATCCGTTCCCATAATAGCTGCCAGATGAATAAGGAGGTAGAACTTGAGCTCTTCATAGTGTTCCGGTGGCATGTACCACAGAGAAGCGATCACAAGGGCCTGCATCAATTCTAACGACTTTTCACCACGGACAACAATGCGGTCGGCGAATATTTTATGCATCTCACTCGTCAGAGCCGGTTCTAGGCTGGGTGCACATGATGCAATTGATACAGAGAGGACGGATAGGAACAGTATGGGTGTTTCTCGCCGCACATCACCCATCTTGGTGCCCGGCGGGAACACTACCGCTGGCATCAATGGTGCCATATTCTTGACATAATGTGTAAAGGCCTTTGCTGCTGTTTCCTGGTCGATGATGCCGCGGTCTATGACATCTGCATACTCATGATCCGGGCGTCGGCCTGCTGATGACTCCGGTAGAAATGCCGGCCAGCTGCTCTCCTGTTTATTGGGGGATTCCCCATGCAACCACGTATTGACGAAAGTTGCATGGCTTGAAGGACTTTTAGGAGGTGGAAGAATGGCAGGGGGTCTCATCCCCGGTATCGACCTGATATCCCCATTTGACGACCTCTTGCTTCCAGCCATTCCAACGGGGCCTGATGGGTTCGCACCGCCCGAGACCCGCCGTTGAGAGGACCAGCGGCTTGACCCAGACCAGCTCCTTTCAACATGTTGCGGCGGCCCAGAGTCATTTAGATCAGATGGGTAGCTTTTCGCCCTCGATGCCTGCAGCGTAGCTGTCAACGCATCGATTTTCCTCTCCAGCTCAGCAACCCGACTGTCTGCCTTCTTCTGCCGTTTCCGGGTGGGGACCGTGACAATGCAGCGTCTATTCGCCTTGACACAACGTTTGCAAGAGCCATCTGGATGGTCTTGATCGGGATCACAGCGCACTTTTAGCTGTCGACAAGCCTCGCACGCTCGAGGACGCTTGAGGTCAGCGAGGGGATCACTCGGTGCCGCATCCGGAGCCGGACCTGCGGTGGGAGGGTTATTATTGTTGTACTGTGCCGATTTCGAGCCATCTGTACCTGCAGTAGCTTCGTTTGAATTCGTTCGTGAGTCAGAGGGCGGCGGTATTAGCGAGGGTGAGCCTCTATGTGAGGTCGAGGTGGCGGAAGGCGACGAAGCGTCTTGGGCCGATGCGTTCGAAGGGGGATATTCCACCTCCATCTACCCCGAAGTATCGACGGCTCCTCTGGGATTTATTTTCTTCTCTCCGAGGACCATTCCAGGTCGCCTAACGCCGCCATCCACGGAAGTACGGTATGTCGGCGGCCGACACAAAAACTGCTCCGACAGGACTATATCAGTCGGTAGTTAATATTCGTTTTTTGGCGGCGAAATGCGCACAACAGGGTAAGCGTTCCTTCAGAGGGCCACCGTATTAGGCTAGGCAACTCTGAATATATTGAGAATCGGCAGCCTTGAATGCCTTAAATTTTTGTGGAGGTGGGATTTTATCCATCTGGATTTGCGGCTGGAAGTGCTAGTTCCTTCATATATTTAGCTGCCTGGAGAGCCGCTCGCTCGTACTCGTATTGTTGACAATAACGGCGAGCAGATCGACCGCATGGCGAGGCGATATCTAGATCCGCAAGGCCTTGAGGAAAACTGTCTCGAGCCCTCCAGTGCCGCTGCGGCTCACCCTTAATGAAGTCGTAGCTACGCGCCGACTCTCCCATAAACAAGGCCTTCTCATTGAACTCGGGGCTGTAGCATTTCATCCACGCTCCTTTCATTGACAAGGGCACCAGGTGCTCCACCTGCTTTGAAATCTTCATGGTAGGCTTGGTCAATCAGATGCTCAACTCTACTATACACAGGTCAGTTGCGACTTACTACGGCGTAGAATGATAGCTACGTGCCATCGGCCGCTTTCTCAGCCCGGACAAAGACTTCAGTCCTCATCTTCTCTCCTTTCCTTAGTGGCGCTGCTCGTCTTAACACGCAATGGAAGATAATGCTCTCTAGCAAGCTTGCTTGCTCGTTTCTGTCGTATAACTAGACTATTAGACATCATCAGCAGTTATCAACACCAGCAAGCAATAAATCCAACTCATGCCTAATGAAGTGAACCAATCAATTCTTTATTAAACTGATATTTCTATCTCACTTTAATAATAATACCATATATTCAAAACCAATTATATGGCAAGAGTCCGCTAACAATATTGGCTACTTCCATGGATATAAAAACCCAACTCCTAAAGCTTCAAGACGCCAACAGACCAAAAAATCACGCCAAAATCAAAGGAAAATCCACACATATTGGCATGCATTTATGTCACTTTATGGACGGGACACTCTTCTTTACGGTCGAACCACCCAAGAATACAAGTCTTGTGGAATTTGCATAGACACTCGAGCCGTGCCAGTTCAGCGCCAACTTCATACTCCTCCATGCAAATGGAGCATTCAGACTGCACACCGTCTGTGCCTAGACAATCTTTCTCCGTTGCAACAAAAGTAAGCATCCTCAGGCGTTCTGATGGTGTGGATTGATTGGAAGCCCCAGGGCGTCTGGCGGCGTGTCTTTCAATGCATACACGGATATGTGCTTCGCGTGCATCTTCATCATTGCCTGGAGATTGTGGAGGGAATATATGATTGCATACGGGACAAATATCCCGTTCAGTGATAGTACGGCGAGGTCGTGAACCGGATGGTGGTGCTGGCAGAGGGCGATTCATGTCTGCTGTGCGGAGTATGGACCTTGTATATGATGGGTGATGCTGGTTTCGTTGTAGCTCCTGGATATCAGGTTAACACTCGGAGTTATAGGGCACATATATAATGTTTACTACTTACTGTGAATCCATCACGGGAGTAAAGAGGCGGAGAATCCTGGGTTTGAGATTCTGTCTCTCTGCCTGGTAGGTACCGGGGAGCTAACCCCCGTAGACTGGATGAAACTTCATAACCAAAACCTCCATATGAAGGGAGATTGGCGTCTGTTAGATTTGCGCGAAGATTTCTTTGAGAATCTCGTCTGTAGCCGCGAACCTGTACAGATTGTTAGATCATGTAACAAGGAGTAATGTAGGGGACACCTGATATTTAATAACATACACTAGATTCAAATTCCTGGTTCCGTTGCCTCCTTCCCTCCATCTGAGAAGGTACAGAAGGCATATGGCGACGGGGCCTTTCAGCACTTATGCTCCAGATCCCTGGGCTTTGATATTCTGATGGTAGGGAGTGTGGATCACCCTGTGAATGATGGTGGTGGTCATCCCACCCCAGGCTGGTATTTCTCGTTCTATGTTCATGATGAGAGGTACTGCTGCTCGCTCTATATCGGCGAGGAGGCTCCGGGTTGGGATCAGGTACGCAGGGATTGCATAGACGAACCTCAGTCCCTCCACCTAGAGCATTTCTGGGAATTTGATGTATCGAAGTTGCACGATGGTGGCTTCGGGACTGTGATGGTGAAAGCTGCGGCTGTACTTCGTCGTCAATAAGGTCAACGCCCTCACGGTCCGTTGTATTGCGCTGGATAATGCTCGATAGTGTCAGTTGCGTCTGGGTCTCGGGAGGACGGACGATAAACTGCTGTGGTATTGTAATTCTATGAGGCGAACAAGCTGCGCAAACGACCCTGCCGCACTTCCTACAGTGATGCTTTCGAAACCAAAACGTAAATGTGATGCCGCATATTGGACATTCAGTGACTTCAGAGTCTGGTTGCCATCGTGGGAGCCGATGATCAGTAAAGCTTCTTTCACGGTGCCATAGAGAGTTTAGCTGGCGGGACATCGATGAGGAGGGGGGAGAGGAAGCCGACTGAGTCTCGGTCGTCTCTTCGTCGGGTCGAACAAAGCTGGGACTTCCCGATAGTCGAGTTCCAGACGCACCAGGTCGAGGGTGCTGCCTGATAGAAACGGGTTGGGTAGCTCTAGCTCCTGATATTTCTATACCAGTGCTGCTACCTCCGCCGCCGCCGCCGCCGCTTCTACTACTACCGCTTCTTAGTCTTCGTTTTCTGTTCGGCGAAGTCGACGAGTTGTCGTCTCTATCAGGACTGCCGCTATCAATCAACCGGTCCTGGTCTTCTCGTAAGAACTGTGTCCATGTCGTATGATCCTCACTCCCGCCGCTTCCTCGTCTCGTCGTATGCGTATAGTCATGGCGACTCTCTGATAATGAGCGGTGGACGGTCGTGGATCGCGCTTCATGAGTTGAGGCCTGAGATTCCGAAGGCAATGACATCGGGGAACCAGGAACTAAAAAAAAAGTAGGAATATCCGTATTCTTCTCCTTTCCAACTGTTGGATAACGTCGCCCGTTATCCGGGGGGTGTTCGATGACGCCAACCTCCGCTGTTTAGACGGGTCAGCATTTGCTGTGGGCACGGGAGGGAGGCTCCACGTAGATTTTGAGCCAGGGGAGTTCGTTGATTTTCGGGCTGTAGGCTGTAGTTATATCAAGATAATAGTTATCTATATAACTAGTTAATATCTCGTCTCGAGGTGGTGAGGGCGATGCAGCGCGTTGAAAGTGTCAAACGCGGCGTTTTCTCCCAATCATGAGGGATGCAGCAAGCAAGCTGGAGGTTCAGACAACGTAGCTGACCTTTATGACAGCTGCTCTAGTGGTCTCCACTGCCGATCACGAGGAGTTCTCCATCCCTTCCGGGTCTCTGGCGTGGTAGTTGACAGAGTTGCGGCGTTTTGTGGGTGATGCTTCTAACGCCACAAACCGTGCGCCAGGTAGGTGGAAGACGTAGTGAAGGCGTCGAGATGATCGTCAGGAAGCGTAGAGCAGCTCGAGAGTAAAAGATTAGAAGAGCAGATGTCGTTCGAATCGAGCGATGGTCGTTGATGCTTGAGGGATGCTAGGTTGCTCGGTTGGCTGGGCCAGTGACGAGAGCCATGCGAGTTGAAAAAAAAAAAAAAAAAAAAGACAAAATTATTACCAAATATGTAGTATATCAATACTTTCAATGCAAACATATAGATGACATCAGACTCTAGCACGGTTCCAGGACCTTTCGTATTTGAAATAGAAGTTATTTAATACATCTGTTGTAATTCAACAGAAACCAATATAGCCACCGATCCACCAATATTGAAATCGCCTCGATCTCTATAGCACACAAAAAAAGGGATCAATCGCCAAAAGAGAATCCAACCAAATAGTCGCTCTTGATAAACAGGCTGGAAAGGAAGAGGAAGAAAACGCTAGGGTAAATGGCTATTACACGCACTGAACAGCTGGCTGGAAGACGGATTGAAAAAAAAAGGCTTCACGTATTAACGACATTGGAAGAAATAGACAACGAGCAAATCCAACTTTTTGAGTAAGAAGGGAGAAGGTAATGTGGGTTAAGTAAAGGAAATTCGTCAAGTGATTATTCATTAGTATGCAAAGGGGGGGGGGTTGATATGTTATGATCCATTCCGTACGGGAATCAATACCTGCCAATTGCCGGTTCGTAGATGGTTGTATGAGAAAAAAAAAAAAAAAAAAAAAAAAAATCAACTGATGCAAAGGGTAAAATGGGAAAAAGGCAGGATGTGATCAGGATGAGGGAGCGGAAGTAGGTGGAAGAGGGTGATCACCTATGAATTCTGCAGCGCTGCCGCCGGATAAGCTGGTTTCATGGATGTGGTCACTGGCTCGATGTTGTTGGACATATCCCATGCCCTTCAACTTCCCTCGTCGAGTAGCTTCAAAAGTCGCGGCTGATGTGTTTCTCTGTCTGGGTGGAGAAGACGGTTGGCCAGCCGTATCTGTCCCATCAGCAGTAGCATGAGGTTGTGCCATTGAATCATTCGAGTCGAGTGATACAGGAGCACTGTGCGTTGAAGACGATTTTGAACCGAAAGGTAATCGTGACTGCTGGATAGCTCGGTTTGAGAACGTCCGTTGAGGAACGAGAGCCTCGGAGTTGGTAGCTTCGTAGTCCCGAGAACTGTTGCGGGAATGGGGCCCGCCCATGAAAGACCCTGCTGCACCAGGTTTTGCGTCTTTTAGGTCAACGGAGCTGCCGCGCTTCGAGCTTTTGCGGGGGATGGTTGGTGGTCTTATTCGCATGCCGCCGTGGGGGCCTGGATGTGATTGGGACTGAGAGCGTGAATGAGCAGAGGTAGCATCTGATGGAGGGACATTGCGAGTGTTCGAACGGCTGGGTAATTCAATAGCGTCTTCAAGCAGAATGGGCGGTAGAACTGGTTTGTCGTTGTCAGTATCCTCTGCTTTGGCCTTTTCAGTGACGGGGGAAGCTTTTGGATCGGGATCTGGAGAAGGTCCTGAGGTAGTAGCAGTAGTATTTGGGTCCTGCGCAGTGTCAGGGTCATCCTTGTAAGGCTCTGTGAATTTATCCTGCTCAGGCGGTGGTGGTCGCTGCATTCCAGCCTGGGGAGGTGCACGAGAGCTTCGGACAACCTCGAAGCCCTTGCCTTTATCCTTTGTTTTCCCACCGAATAAGTTCTTTAGCCATCCGCTGGCCGAGGATACAGGGCCAGTGGGATCAGCAGGACCGGTCTTGAGTTTCCTAGTAGCGGAATGCGACAGTGCAGGGCCTCTAACCCGGTAGTAAAAGTCTACTTCGCGAACTGCATAATCTGTTCGAAGGGAAGGATCACCATCTCCATCGCCGTCGGGATCTTCTCTGGGTGCACCGAGATAAGCTGGCGTTGGAGTGCTTCCATTACCGACAGGATGATTAGCTAGGACATCGGCATCATGGTCTGCGTCTGGACCCAGATCGGGAGTGTTAGCTGCACGGCTTGACTGTCCGTTGCCCATCTCGCTGCTATTCCATGAAGTGTGACGTATGCCTTCAAGGGTAGCGCGCCGTTGCCGGGGCGGACGGTAGTACGGGTCTGCCGTCTCGTGTTTAAGATGCATATGCATGATGCCGCTGCGTGGTGACCCGCCGCCGCCTGAAGCTTGTCCTGGCCCGGTTGAGAAGGCTCCCGGGGTGGTAGGGGTAGGCGTGTACGGGCCACTGCCTGGTCCACGCGGGTTGCTGGCATTGAACAGGCTCCCTGCCCCGGACTCAAACCCGGTGCTTGTCTGGTCCAAGCCAGGCCGATTTAGCAGGGCAGCCGAGCTGCCTGAGAAGCTTCTTGGCCGTTCACTGTCGAGCTGAGTTGACGGACGCTCCAAGTCAACATTGAGCATGGCAGCCTCGGAATTGGTGCTTCTGCGCGGTATATGGCGCTTCCTGGGGGTGCGGCGGGATAGTTGACGGACACCAAATACCTGTAGAAGTAGGTTAGTGAGCTTTTTATGTACTGACAGAGAGAGAAAGTAGAAATCCAAATTGAGTGTGAACATACCTTTACCAAACCTCCTCTGGCGGCCTCACCCTGGATTCCTACATCACCAGCTCCGGCTTGTCTGGCTACAACTTCGATGAGAGTTTGGATGGCATTCAAGAAGAATCCGAATATGAGGACCATGCCATGTAGTATGAGGATAACGTAGCCAATCCATCCCTTTGCCGGGTCGGGAATATCGAGGGAGGGAACAAAGGCAACGCATAGGAGGATAGTGAGACACCGAACGAGGGCAAAGACGGTGTGATATGCATTCATCGAAGTGGGAGACTCGTAGGGCCGAAAAGCGATAAGGGTGAGGATCATGGTAACCTCACAGATGGCCAGGATAGCAATCTGGGCTATCCCCGACGGCTGAACGGCACCAATGGCTACTCCTCGCATGCAGGTGAGCAGCACAGATATGAGCGCAAAGGGCGCCGCTCCATCGCTGAAGGTGTTGTAGAGTGGTCCGTACAATAGCACAGTAGGCAGATCGTCGAAGAGATACGAGCGAGGACGGGTACAGAAGATGAGATAGAGAAGCCATGCAGCGAATCCAACGAGCAGGACAAGTAAGATGACGGCCAGGGCCACGACATAGACGGGAGAGGAGCCAGCCTCGACGAGCTGAAACATGGATAGTGAGACTAGCGGGAGAAGGAAGAAGTTGAATACGATACGAACGACGTTTCCCATGGTGAAGGCTGTGTTTTTGGACTGCAGATCCTGCTCTGCGATGTGGCTGACGCTGTGATGGAGCCATCTGAGACCGAAACCGAGCAGGATGATCGCGGTGACGGCAGCGAGGATGACAAGTAGCCAGATGACGGTGCCTGCCCAGATGTCTGCGGCTCGAGTCATGCCGACGAACTGGCCCATGCGGTCGAGCCCGTAGGTGCCGTTGACGGAGTAGACGCCATCTATCAGGGGCGTTGTGCCGTTGCCATGGCTGACGAAGCTCTGGTTGAACATGAGGACGGACCAACCGACCTGGCTGACGACGGGTTGGTAGTAGCCCGGATAACTCAGGGTAAGCGAGCCTGTGAGTATGATGAACTGGATATACTGCAGGCAGTCTGCGAATCCGGGCGTGACGAGACGGATGAGGTCCTCGTCTCGGCCATAGTTGCAGGTCCAGCGGAAGATATCTGTGGTTCCCCAGGGGCTGTAGATGGCAGCGTAGACCGTAGCCACGCCCACAAGCAGGAGTATAGCAAGGGGAACGTATGCGAGAGCTGATCTCAGGGGATCACCCAGGTCTGGGGCGATGTCTGCCACCACGCAGCTGTAGGGCGTCTTGCTAGCGTCTCCGGCCGTGACCTCGAGCGTAGCCAGAAGAGAAGCGAAGGCGTAGGAAGAAGTGATGTTGTACGTCGTCGAGAACGCCCGCAGATCCGCCGTCGAGTCCCTGATCTTGTTAGTATTTCTTTTATTGGGTATGTACGTAGGTATGGAAGTTGATGGGGTTGCTCACTGGGTGAAGTTGAAGACGGGCCCGAGAGGACACTCGCCCTGGGTGAGAGAGTCGCAGAACGGCTGTACCGAGCCACCGGCCGCCGAGAAGCTGACGATGTCCAGCCGCGGGAACAGGGTGGTAAAGGTGTTTGTCGACGGGTTGACACTGACTATCTTGCCCAGTGTCTCGTTGGGGTTGCTCCATCGGGGGTCGTCTGGGGGCGGGTATGGCTCCTTGGTCTCGGTGCCGCTGACGTTTCCGTAGACGGTGACGTTGAGATTGAGGTCCGGCCGCGTGCTGTTGAACTGCGCGGCGACGTAGAGAGGTATGAACTGCAGCTTGACGGGGCTGGACTTGGTGATGGCGTCCGGCAGGCAGTTTCTGAAGGGGACGAGGGCTGCGCGGCCGGCCTGGACAGCGAGCAGCAGGACCAGCAGCAGCACGATCGACGGCGAGGCAGGCATGGCTGCGCGGGAGGAGGAGGACGAGGCCGTGGCCTTTAGCTGGAGGACGTTCGAAGCCGCTGAGCCTGCATTTCGCCTGTTGTTGTGCGTCCTCCTGGTGGTGGTGGTGGTGGTGATGCTGGAGCTGCCGGCGTGAAGCTCAACCATCTCCCTTTTATTCTATCAGCCTGTCCAGCCGGCCACTCCCCTGCAGAAGATGCCAATTGACAGAGACGAGCTCTGGGCGGTTCCTGGTCGCGCGTCCAAGGACAGCCGGACGGATGGTTTGGTGCTGGCCGCTGGTATGTTGGTGGCTTGGAGCTGCGGGCTTCCTCCTGTCCATCAAGTCGTTCGACTAGCCTTGGAAGAGTCGAGATCGGGCGAAAATACGGGGCCCGCGAGGTCAGACGGAGGCCAACAAGGTCGGAAAAACGAGGGTCGACAGGCCGCCAAAACGAGGGAGACGGCCAGGGACGAGGGCCGCAGGACAGACGCTGGTTGAGGTCGTTTGTCGTTGGTGATGTTGTCGTTTGCGATGTTGCTGCTGCTGCTGCTGCTGTTGTTGTTATTGTTGTAGGAGCAGCGTTGGTTGCTGTAAGTTACAGCTATTAATATATATATATATCGAGCGAGCAGGCCGATGGTGGCGCAGGCAAAGCCTCGTTTCCCTCGCAGGCGGACCACGGGAATTTAATAATATTAACATGGAATCAGCGTGCCCAGCGAGCAGGCAGAGTAAACAAGACAAGACAGCAGACTGGATGTCTTCTGCGGTCGTTTAGGCAGTTATTAGGTATTATATTAAAGGCATCCCGGGGCCCGTGGCTGCGCTGCTGCATCCCCAACTCCCGGTGGCATTCTCTATAGCCAACTGCCTGTCCGTTATTGTTTATTCCTATTACTACTACTATATTCTACGCCAGATAAACTACAAACTAATCTTCAGCATCGACGTCTGCGTCCGCCTGGCTTTCCCCGGCGCCTCCAACTTGCCCCTTGGGCGTTTCATCTGCAGCAAAAAAAGCACGTGAGCCCGAAACCTCCAGGGCAAAGACGCAGCAGCAGCAGCAGAAACCAAGACACGCAGAACGCAGCCGACGACGAGACGCAGGACGAGCAGGACGAGCAGACAGACGCCGGACGCGAGCAGTGACCCGCCGACAGTGACGAGGGACTGGACATTCGCTGGCTGTGCTGGCGGTTCGACTCGCCGGGACAGCAGACATCGACTACTTAGATCGCCCCCTGGACGGCAGCCAGCTGGAGGACGAGGACGACGAGGACAACGAGGACAACGACGACAGACGACAGACGACAGACGGCAGACGACTGGATAACCGCATGAAGGAATCATGTTCAACTCCCCCGAGACGAGCAGCCTGACGGCCGCAGAGACCAAGGTCGCCCGCAAGTGGCGCGGCAAGCTCTTCTCCCGCGAAAAGGAGACCAAGCAGTCCACCAGGGACGAGCAGATAGACGACTTCCTGGCCTCCTCGCGCCCTCCCGTACAGCGCCAGCAGCAGCAGCAGCCATTCCTGGCAGCAAGGCTCCCGCCCAAGATCGATGTCTCTGTCTCGCAGCGCTGGCCTGGTGCTGCCCAGTCCCCCACGGCCGTAGTCGACGTCAACGTCGTCCGGACTAACGGCCACAACCACAACCACAACCACAACTACAACAAGAACAGCAACAATGGCAGCACTGCGGTGGCAGGTCCAGGAGGCCTGAAGAAGAGGAGACGGCGCTGCGAGGGCCTCCGGGTGAGGTTCTGTGACCGGCCGCCCTCGGTCATGGGCGAGGGAGGCGAGGAGGCAGAGGCCCCGACGATGGAGATATCGCTCTATCGTGCACGCTCCAATTCGTCCGCCTCCCAGTTCACGGATGGCGCAGACGGCGGCTCGTCCTCGGACGCTTCAGACTCCCAGGCTCGCTACCTTGACAACAGGGAGCCCACTCTGCCTTCCTTTGCCGTCTCAGGCCCAGACGGGGAGGAGAAGAAGAGCAGCCCCCCGAGCAAGGAGAGACAGCTGCAGCCGTCGCCGGAATTACGCAATGCGCAGAACTCGGACTTTCTCTTGTCCATCAGCCAGCAGCCTAGAGGGTCCCGGCTGTCATGGAGAGATACCAGCGAGGAGAGCTCGTTTGCGGAGAGGATACGGGCCAAGATGAGGGACGAAGAGGGTCTTGCGCTGCACCGTGCCAGGGAGCAGGCTGCAGCCGAGCAGGATCACCACCAGCAGCAGCATTCTCCTGAGCAGGTCACCTCGAGAGACTACCCCAGAGACTACAGGGACAACAACAATGATCATGCTAGAGACTACCGCAGAGAGTACAGGGACAGAGACATGGATAGAGACATGGATAGAGACCACGGCAGGCATGTCAGAGACGAACAGCACGAGAGCAGAGATGCTGACAGAGGCAGCCCGCAGGAACCGGCCCAGACAGGCAAGTCTGGACTGTCTTTCTGGGGCAGCGTCATGGCCGCTCTGCCAGAGGAGAACAAGAAGCAACAGCAGCGACAGGGCCCTGATGGTTACTCTCCTCCTCCTCCTGCTGCTGCTGCTGCTCCATCAAACCCGGTTCATACCAAGGTTGCCAAACCACCTTCTTCCTCTCCACCCCCTTATGCTAGAACAGAATCCAGAAAGGCTGCCTACCATGACCCCCAACTCCTACAGCAGCAGCAGCAACAACAACAACAACAACAACAACAACAACAACAACAACAACAACAACAACAACAACAACAACAACAACAACAACAGCAATCGAACAGACTACAGCCTGACAAGCCAGGTTACATGGGCCACCACTCCCAGTCCTCCTCTGGCTCCTCAGGAAAACTCAAGAACGTGGCTAACATGGTAGGAGATGCTGCCCTGGCTGAATTCTCGGCCTACGTCGACTGCTACATTTCTCTTTTCTCTCGTGCTGCCGAAAGTGTCAAACCCATCATGGAGACCTCCCTCTCGGAGTGGGTGCGTGCCAGCGTCTGGTGGTTCATCAAGGGCAGAGCTGAGCTCGAGGCCTTTATGCGCGCCCGTCCTCCTCACCCTCCTGGTCCCAACTCGGTCAATGGAAGACAGTCGCCCGTTACTGAGCAATCGCAGCAGGCCATCATCAATCTGGCCAAGGCATGGTGGATTAACCAGCATCTCGTGCCACAGCACCCCGAGCTAGGCCAATTTGGCAGGATGAAGCCTGAAGCCATACTCTCCATGGTGCAGTCAATGGGTAACGATACCCTGGCAAGCCACCTCAGCATCCACCTAGCAATCATCAGCCATCTACGTGCCCTTTCCATGTCCATGCAGCGTAATAACATCATCCCCTCGTCCTCCTCAGCTGGCCAGCTTCCTGCTCTCTCCCAGAACATCGACACCTCCATCTGGATCCGCTACCCTTTCTTCGCCCCTGGTATATCATCTGTGCTGTCTGGTCCCGGCTCCAAGTCCATGCTCATCGACCACTCGGCCAAGAAGAAGCCCGACATTGCCGAGACAATGCCAATCAGCGACACCAACCGCCACTTCTGCTACGGTCGAATGTTCGTCGAGGTCTGCCTGGGCTCCTCGGACGACGACACCGAGCAGTATGCCATTCCATGCATGCTCTCCATCACCCGTGACAGATCAGACTGGAACGTAATTGCCACCCTCACTAGCCAGAACGAGCTCGTCAACCTGACCATCCAGTCCGACAAGAAGCAGGGTCCCACTTGGGCCGACATAGACTGGCAGGTCCGCCTTCATTCTCTCACTCTTCGTCTCCCTCGTGGATTCGAGCTGGACATCAAGTTCCAGGATGCCGACTTTAAAATGCTCTGGAAGATCGTTGAATACACCCGCAAAGTGCAAGCGGACATGCAGCCTACCGCTGGCGAAAGGTTGGTGTTTGCAGACATCCTGAATGAATTCCAGTATACCGAAAGCTCCCCCAACAAGTCATTCCCTTCCGAACCCACCCAACGCTGCAGGATACAGCTATTCGAAAAGTCTACCAAAATCACCGAAGGGACAGGCACACGTGAATCTCACCGTGGCTTCCGCTTCTTCGCCGTCACTAGCCCCAAAGTAAAGACCCTTAGTAGCGTCTCACATACCCTGGGCAACGGCTCCCCCATCGTGTTTGGTTATTTACGCGGTGACGATGGCGCACCAGCAATGATGCTCAAGCATTTTGAGAATGGAGTCGAACACTCTATGCTTCTTACCTTCCAGGACACAGAACTCCGCGCAAGTCTGCACTCCCTTCTCATAGGCATCACGCCCTCGGAGTCAGAGTCCAAATCCCCAGACCTCGCTCTCCAATCCTTCACAATGATACAAGGCGTTGATCCACTGGGTAATTCCGGTAATACCATTAACTCCCGCAAGACATTCCTCAAATTCGACAAAGGCAATGCCTCAGTCATCAACGCGATTCCAGATCATAAGCACAGCGTGCCGTCTACCGTCCTCTCGGAGAAATTGCGTGTCTTCATCAGCTCGAGCTGGGGCTCAGTCACCGATAGGATTAACATTGGACCCGGTGATTTGAAGATAAGCCTTGATATTAATGTTCCTACCACGCTGAGCGTGATGAGGCCACCACAGGACGACTTGAGCGTGGCCGTAGCCGAGAATATGGTACCAAAGGAAGTGCCAGCGAAGATGAAGGAGTTGTTGGCCATTTCAAAAACGCAACCCATCATCAGGAAGTATAACTTCGCGACGCTGCAGGGTCAGTAAATGTTCCTTCGCTCCTCATTTTTAATTTGGAAGCAATGCTAACTCATCCTTTAAAGATATGCACCATTTCCAGCAAGGCATCACAGGATTCAAAGTATTGTTTGACGGGTAAATAGCCTCTTTTTGTTGCTACTAAATAATCCCATTCACTAACGAACGTCATCCTCCAGCTACGCTTCCATGTTCACCATTGCCCGTCGGCGCATGGTAGTTCCCATCTACAAGAAATGGGAAGCCTCCAGGGCTCGTCTCCAAATAATTCAACAGGAAAAGAACGTCCAACTAGTTGCTTTCCTAGCAGGCTTCAGCCACGGTCGAAGCATGAATTTCGTCCTTAAGAGTACAGATAACTTTGAAAGTTTCAACCGCTCTGGAAAATACGGCATCAAAATCGTCGATGCCAAGTTCGCGCTGCCCAAGAATAGTGATGACGAGTCTGCTGATTTCGTCTGCCTTGATATGCCGGAGTATCCAGGCGAGCACGACGATATCACTATCGGCTTTGACTCGGAGAATGGTATGACAACCTACCAGACCACCATGCACGCGGCGGTGAACAGAGTTGCTAACTTGCTTGATAGATCGGTATAGTTTCCAATCGGCTGTGCCTGGGTCAGTGAAGGAACCATCTAGAATGGGCTCACTGCGGAAATAATCGTTCGATCCTGGCATTTCCACCACTATGTATGGCGCTTTTGGCGTTTAGCGGGCTGTCTTTTCACCTCTCCTTTGTCTTCTTCTCGTCTTCTGCTCGTCACTTCATCTTCTTCTCCTATCTTCGTCATATTCTTATCAGCAGGCTCACTTACCCTTTGTTTTTTTTTTTTTTGTTCGTCCATCGCTCATGTCGACACGAGGCTCGACGACGTCTCTTTTCTTTCATCATCCATACCAAGTTGAAGGCATTTGTACCTGCTTTCCCACCTTTTCCTGTACTCCACTTCTTCTTTCTTGGCTGCCTCTGCTTATCCTTCTTCTTCTTCTGCTGCTGCTTCTTCTTCCCTAGTCTCTTTCCTTACTTGCTCTGTCTCTGTTGGCTTTTCTATTGACGTGGCAGGCCGTTCCACTAGCGCTTTAGATCGTTGTATACAGCTGGATATACAAAGTCCATTTTCTTTTCTTCCATGTCGTCCCCATTTCCCTTTTCATCATTCGATGTCCATCCATTTGTAATTTACCACGTGACTTCGCGTCTTGCCAAGCTTCGGCTTCGGCGCGTCGGCCGGAAATCGCCCGCCCGCGGCAAAAAAAAAGGAAGACCCCGCCTTTCCATCTTGCTGCCGTAAGTAATGCTATCATTAGTAGGTTGGTGTTATTGGGCGGGCAGTTTCTTGTGTTGAGTCAGACTTCCACGACCGAGTCGGCGCTGCCCTATATACAAATCCATTCACCAGGACGGGGCGGACAAATTGACTAGGGATATCATCAATCATGGCAGAGCAGGTTGAAAAGAGCTTCGCAAACATGGACCTGAAGGACAGAGGCCGGTCGACGGTCGCTCTCCACGCCGATGACATTATGAACAATGTGACAGATGTGTCCCCTCCAATCCATCTGTCGACGACCTTTAGATACACCGAGAACCCAGACGAGTTAGTTCCTGAGTCTGAAGCTCACGTAGGTGCTCCCAAGTTAAGTGCGGTTTTCAGTATAATAAGTCTAAAGCATATCGCAGGGTGCGCATGAAGGGACAAATAGCTTCGTCTACTCCCGCTGCGGTGCCCCAAGCAGCACCCGCTTTGAGACCATTCTCTCACAGCTCGTCAACGGCCACTGTCTATCTTATTCGTCCGGTCTCTCGGCTCTCCATGCTGCCCTTGTCTTCTTCAACCCTCGCCATGTCTCCGTCGGACAGGGATATCATGGAAGCCATGGCGTCATGGGCATTCTATCTCGTCTCACAGGCATGAAAAAGATAGATCTTGATTGTCCTGCCGAGCAGCTGGAGAAGGGCGATGTAATCCTCCTTGAAACACCATTAAATCCGCATGGAACATCCTTCTGCATAGAGAGCTATGCTAAAAAGGCTCATTCCCGAGGAGCATACGTTCTCGTTGATAGCACCTTTGGGCCCCCCGGTCTCCAGGATCCGTTCAAATGGGGTGCGGATATGATCATGCATTCAGGGACCAAGTACCTTGGAGGTCACAGTGACATGCTCTGTGGTGTCCTGGTCACCCAGAGAAAGGACTGGTATTCATCTCTTGCCGATGACCGACAATACATCGGAAGTGTCATGGGCAACCTAGAGTCGTGGCTTGGTACCCGAAGTCTGAGAACATTAGAAATCCGTGTACAGCGTCTGAGCCAGAATGCCACTAACCTCGTGGCTTGGCTTGATGCAGCCCTTCACAAGGGCAAGCCCGGGGCTCCCGAGACAACTGCCACTGTCACAGATGAGGAAGCCAGCCTTGTCCAGAAGACGGTGGCCAAGATCAACCATTCTAGTTTGCAGAGAGAGGACATGGAGTGGCTGTCAAAACAGATGCCCAATGGATATGGACCTGTTTTCTCCATAATGATGAAGGAAGAAAGGATTGCGCGTGCCTTACCATCTAAGCTGCACTTTTTCCACCATGCCACCAGCCTCGGCGGTGTAGAGTCGCTCATCGAATGGCGTGCCATGAGCGACGCGTCCGTTGAGAGGGAGCTGCTCAGAGTTAGTGTTGGGTTGGAAAATTGGCAAGATTTGAAGGATGATATCGTTGCTGGACTGAAGAGTTTTGTTTGAGAGAAGCTGTGGCTGCATTTAACGGAACTGATGTTGTCCAGTTTGACAGCTGAATATAAGAATAACATCCTCTAGAATTCGAGTCCATTTAATAATGCATTTTGATTGGTCAATCTTAAGAAAAGCCTTGTTAGTCATCATATCGCGGCTTTAGCATAAAAACGCCGAAATATGAAACTGGAGATAACTTTGTTCAAGCAACAGCCGTAGAAAGGGGGATCAAAGCAGGCAAATATCAATTAAAACCGACGAACCGCAAACTGCCACTCGTTCTTTTACCGATGGCCACTACAGATATCCCAACTTCCTTTACAGGAACGTTTCAGCTCCATTACTTTGCGAGTGCTTCTTCGTACACAAGGAAGAATACTGAGGCCTTCCCCGCACCTTACCCGCTGTGTCGGCTATATGACCTCCTCGAATCGCGGTATCCAGGAATGAAGGAGAAGATCTTGTCTAGCTGTGCCGTCAGTGTTCGCCTCCAGTACGTGGATGGGGAAGAACTTGACGTTGAGACTGCAAAGGACAAGACGAGGATGATCGAGTGCAATGACGAGGTTGCTATTATCCCCCCTGTCAGCTCTGGATAGAGCAAATCTTGAAGTGATGAAACCATGGATAGAGAGTGATGCTTCTGATACTGCATTGACTTGATTTCACGACTTACGACCTTACGACTTATACAAAGAGACTTTTTCATCCCATATACTTCCAACTTTGCTACATCTTCGCTTTTTACACCAAGATGACAGACTAGACCTACTCTGGACCGGCCTGGCATACCTTTGGCGCTACATCCGGCTGCCATTTCGCTCTGTCCTTGCAGTATATCTCAACTGAAGCCGGCCACTCCCTATTGCCTTCCAACGACGCCGTGCGGAGGATATACTTGTCGTCTCCCAACACAGTCTGATGGTGATAGATGTGGGTGGAGCAGGTGGGGCAGAAGAAGCAGTGCACGGGGTTGCCTTGCTAGTCAATATCAAGTTGGGCTACCAGATATAAAGGGGCCAGCAACCATACCTGAATCACCCTTGTAGGTGTACTTAGTTAGGTCACCCTTCTTTATCTCGAGGTCTGCCTTGGGAATGACTTGGTTGAGAGTGAAGTCACTACCGTTGATATGCTTGCAAGCATCGCAGTGGCTGGCTCTGTTAGTCTACGAGACTGTGCACGGCCGACATAAGACGATGACGATGGCGAGGCCATACCAGAGGATATGAGACTTGTCTCCAAGCTTGGCTGTATATTCAACAGCACCGCAGTGGCATTTTCCCTGGATAGCAGACATGGCTATGTACAATACAAGGCGTCTCCAAAATAATATAGATCACGATTCTGGTACTAGCCAGCAGGCGGACGGAAGTTGCGGCAGGCTCATGATCCTTTATACGGCTCCTGTGACTTCCCCCGCGCTCCCCCAGTTGGTCTCTTTTAACTCGCTGCATCTTATTAATCTATTTGACGTTGAACCTCTCACCACGTATGACGTTTCTTCCCAGCTGTTCCACCAACCGCAGTTGCTGGCCGTCCCAGAAAAAAAAGCTGCATAGCCTCTTTGCATACCAGTGGCCAGGTCTCGCCTAGCTTCTCTGTAGATGTCATAACTCATCCGAGCGTGCCGTGGACGGCTTGTACCTCTGTAACTTGTCTAGATTTCCTGGCTTGCTCCTTGCTTGTGGCCTGAGGCTGAGTGCTTACATAACTAACTAACGCTGGCAAGGGGGCAAAAAACGACCTTCGAGATCTCGACCTTGTTCAATTTCTCCTTCGTCTTCCTCTCTTCATTTCGAGATCAGCTCACCGTCGCAAATGAGTATCGAGAGTGCGTGATGCTGGAGGAGCTCGTTGCTCAACCCATGGCAGCTCTTGTCCGGCTTTTCCCCTCCGTCTTTCGCTGGTGACAATCACCCTGTTGTGGACCGCAACCAGGGCAAATCCGACGACCCTCTCCAATTGTTGATAATTGCTACGGTGCTTACTGACCATTATCCGTCCCTATTATTATGCTGCACAGAATGCGCCGTCATGTCCTTCGCTACTACTAATCGATCCGGGGAGAAGCCCTCCTCGCTAGCATGTCTAGCATGTCGGAGGAAGCATCTCAAATGCGACGGTGTGATGCCAATATGTGGACGGTGCCGCAAAGGCCAGCTTGGATGCCACTACACCCCTTCTCGTCGAGGATATAAACCCGGTTCCAGAAACCAGTATGCAGTATCATATACTCCTGTGCCACTGTTGACCCCCTCTTCCGAATATACCGCCCCGGCCACCTTACAGTTGACGCCGCAACTATCGACCTTCTCTTTTGTCAGCACACCTCTTCCAGGCACCGTTTCGGCGGCGGAGGATTTCTCTTCAGACCAGAGCAGCTCAGTTCCCACCTGGCAGACGACAGATCATCAGAGCAATAACACTCATAGCAGCAGCAACGGCAACAACAGCAACCATAGCGGTCTCTATAGCCAGACCCCAATATGTGTGGATAAACCCGTTGCGGCTGCAGCGGCTGCTCCGGGGCTGGCGGGAGGGAGCCAGTATGGCGTCACGGACTTACAGGGGGACTCGTACCTCATCGATTTCTACTATGCGTACTTTCACGACTCTCATCCTATACTACCGCCCGCGCACTTCTTGTCTCGCCTGTATCCCCTTCCGGCCTGCCTGGAAGCTACCCTCAAGTTCATAGGCGCACATTTCGTTTCCGGCGTATCCCCGGATGCATACAGGCCGGCTGTCATCTCGTCGATTGCGAAAAGTGAGGTATCCTGCTATAAAGTCCAGTCTCTGCTGCTACTTTCCATCACTTTGCATGGACGTAATGAGCGAGCAGAGGGAGTTAAAGCCTTCACAGAGGCAGCAGGTCTAGCAATGAAGTTGGGGATGAACATGAGAACGTTCGCCCCCAGTGTTGTAGGCGAAGATGCTGTCCTGTGTGAAAATATAAGACGGACGTGGTGGGAGGTGTATATGATTGATGCGATGTTTTCCGGTTTCGACCAGACCCCTTGCCAGATTTCAAGCAGTGTCATCATGGATGTTCCCCTCCCTTGTGATGACCTCAGCTATTCAGCCGGTATATACTTGACTGAATCGCCCACCGCCGCTCAATTCTATGACAGAATCTTCGAAGACGAAGACGGGAGCAACGAGTACTCGTCCTATTGCCATGCAATCGAGGCGTCAAGAGTACTGAAACGTACTCTCGACCTCACCTATGCTCCAGAAGACCCTGAATATGACCAGATAGAGTCTATAGATGCAAGTATTGGCAGCTGGTTCCATCATCTTCCACCTTCGAGGCGCGATATTCTTGCAGTAGACGACCAAGTGGACCAAGTCATGTTCCGTGCCTTCATGATAATTCACTGCGCATCGATATACTTGCATACTCCCCAGTCCAACCTTTTGTCCACCCCTGTAGCCATGTCGAGCATTCCCTGTGCCAGACGCTGGATACGGTTGCTCAGAACGAACTCTTCCTCCAACCTAACCCATGCCATCAAGTCGATCAAGGCTGCCAATGGCCTGGCAAACCTTGCGGCCTTGAGGTCACCAAGCATAAAGCATTCGCCTTTTTTCATCTGCGGCATGGTGCTGAGTGCACTTGTGCAGCTCTGCGCATGCTCTATCCGCGCGTCGGATACGCTGGAACCTCGCCGGGATCGTATCGCGCTGCTTATAGGGGAGCTCAAGGCCTTGGGTCCGACATGGTCGATATCCAGACTGGTAATGCGGCATATAAAGATGGTTGCAAGGGAGGTGCTTGATATTGGCGTCCGACCACCGTCTTATTCGACTATCGAGGACGCTGGTCCTGATATTGCTACCATTGTCAATAATGATATATGGCTAGGTGATATTCCTGTCGAGTAGGCTTCACTTCAGCCTAATTTCAAACATAAACCAACGCAGCTCCGCCGGTTTTTATTTTTTTTGTTTTCTGATTGGAAAGCCTGACCCTTCTCCTTTATATATTCCAACATATAAAGAAAAATATATCCCGCTCCCCTCCCTCCTCACTCATTTATTTAATAATTAATGCCTGCAGGGCGCACAGGTATCCCTTGTTTTTTATTTTTATTTTTTCTTTCTTGTTTTTTTTTTCGTTTTCTCCTCCCATGTCTTTTCCCTGGTTGCAGGATTTGCCGTCGCCGAGATGGCCAGCGGGATATAACGAACCGACACTGTCTCGCCTTGACAATGTATATCCCGCGGGTTCTTGCATGGTCACTGTGCTTACCATTGGCCTTCGGCCTTCATCGGTGACCAACCATCAAACAAGACGGCGAACGCTACAAGCCCGTCGCAAGAGAGGCCAGGGGGAGTATATTCATATATTCCTTCCCAATCTATCACCATGTTCGTCTGATTTGAGCAGAGCTTTTTCAAACTTTCGGGGTTTTCTGGCGGGTAAAAACTTTCGGACAATAACTATTTCATTCTCAACTGATACCACTTTTCCTGGGATCCGATCCACGTTTGTGCACGGAGTTGAGGTTTTCGGCTCTCTATCATGTCTCATATTCATTCGACTCCTGTTCTGCGGTGCACCAGGTGACGGCGAGGTGTTCAAAGGAGTCATCGGGGGTAAGGTGATGATGCACTTGGTAGCATCTGTCCATTTCTATCCTACCAATATTCAATAATATCTCACGCATGCGAAGTATACAGGAGAGATTTTCTTATACTTTTGTATGCAATAATAGTCCAAAGATAATATATATTATTATTACGTTGATAAATAAATGTAGCCCATAGCTATCAGCCATTATTCGTATCCTTCGTATCTGGACTGTTAGATCCTGGGTTCTTTTAGTCCATATCCGGTCATTAAAGAGGCCTCCTCCCAGTCTTTAGTACATCAGGTTAAACTACACGGTAACAACCAGAACACGACACCAACACAACAGGACAGCCACAACCACTCAAGTCTTCTTCATGTACAGGACGATCCATCCCAGGATCCGATACACTGCAGTGATAGAAATGAGGATTCCTGCCCATTGTGCCTGCTTGTCGGTGGCATATCCGAAGGAGTTCAGAATACCCTTTCCTGAAATCTGGCACTGAGATGCAAGCTCGCTGGCATACATGCACTGACATGACTTGCCGCAGTCGAAGACACGGCCAGAAAACTCGTTCACCATCATGCCTTGGAATACATATGTCTAATGACCAAAATCCGTTAGCGAGATATGCTATATTTTCTTCTTTCTCTGCCTCCTCGGTACCGTTTTCTTTGTTCGCGGGATGAAAGGAGCAGAAGCAAATACATACCTGGTAGTCTATATAATGGAAGACATATCTCCAGAACACGTTCAGGATTGCTGGAGCGACCATAAAGCCGCCAACACTCATCCAGATACCGTTTGTGAAGGCCGTGAGGGCCAAAGCAACCACGAAATTAGGGAATAGAGATGCTATCATGACGACAAGGGACTCGGCTGCAAGCAGGTCGAGGAAGAGCCACATAACCAGCGTGAAGAAGGTGTCTGCACCCGAGCGGAAGTTCACAAGCCAGTATGCTACAACAGAGAATATTATCGTGATCATGACTGCGATAGGGTCAGCTGCGGAACGTTATATATATATCTTTCCACAGAGGAGGTGAATGTCATACATAAAAATGGCATTCCGATAAGGAAATTGGATATCACGAATGAAGTTGCGCCATAGAGACCATTGGCTCGCTCTTTGATGAACGTTGCGCGGTCTTCGAGGAACGAAGGCACATATGCAACTGCCATGAATGACATAAAAGCGGAGCAAAAGAACTGTACGGAGATCGTTAGCAGACGAGCTACTCCTTCTTGTGATGTTTTCGAATGATACCCACCAGAGCATTGATGTATGGCTGAATATTCTCCTGGCCAGTTCCAAGCCGCAGCCAGACAGTACCCTCCATGATAGCCAGGCCAAGATACATTGCAACTCGAATGCCGTATGCAACAACGTCACGGCATCCCTTGATAAAGGATCGATGGAGCAATGTAACGATGGTTGATACGATGTTAACATGTTGCAACTGGTCGGGCGAAAGGGTGATGTTCTCTTCTTTCTCGGACAGGGTAGTCAGCCTGGATATCTCGAGATTCACATTTGAAGACTCTTCTGAATCTTCCCACTCCTGGTGTATTTTGGCCAATTGGGCCTCAGCCTCTTCGGTGTCGGTTGCGAAATCCGTGCTGACAAGATCCAGCACAAACTCTGCCGGGTTTATCTGGACGGGCATCGGGTGTCCTTTTTTGTCAAGGTATGCCTTCATGTCCTTCCCGGGTCCAAAGTAGCAAGTCTTTCCTGCAGACAAAATGAGAAGCTTATCGAATGATTCAAACATAGAGGTGGACGGTTGATGAATGCTCGCAATTACAATGAGCTATTTTGGTTTCAATATCAGTATACGCATACTTGATGGCGCATTGGGATACATGAAGGTCAGATGCAGACTCACGTTATTCTTCCTGGCCAGGGCCTTCACAAACGACATCACCTCATAACTGGCGGTAGAATCTAAGCCGCTGGTAGGTTCGTCCAAGAAGATGATCTTAGGGCAGGTAATCAATTGAGCAGCCACACTGACACGGCGTTTCTGGCCACCGCTGATTCCCTTGCGAATTGGGGTACCGATCAAGGTCTTAGCCTGATTCTGGATACCGAAGGAGTTGAGAAGATATTTGATACGCTGGATTCGATCCTTCTTTGGGATGGAGCTATTTTTACCCAGCATCAGTAATGCAATGAATTCATACATGCGCAAACGATGCAACGGACCTGGAGAGTGACAGCTGGGCCGCGAAGTACAGCGTTTCCTCCACCGTCAATGACCCGATAAGCACATCTTCCTGCTCCACATAGGAGCTCAAATGCCTAAATGTCTCTTTCGATGCTGTCCGGCCATTGACGAGAACCTCGCCATTAACCCGATCACGCAGACTATTGGCTCGACCGGCGAGTACATTCAATAGAGTCGTTTTCCCGCTTCCTGACGGGCCCATGAGCACCATCAGTTCACCTAAAGCAAAAGCACTCATCATGTTAGCTAACTAGTCAAATCCTCCACTTTCTCAGGTCAAGTTGACCATGGCCGGCCAGTCACCTTTATGTACATAACCGGTAGCATCACGAAGAATGGCTTTGGGCTGTTTTGTCTCTCTATCCTTAACGCTGACGGTGACGCCTTTCCAGGAAAAATGCTCGACCGTCTCATTCATAAGAAAGGGGTGTTCGTCCCCATTGGCCTCCAGGTCCAAACCCATCGTGAAGGCCCGGAGTATAGTTAATAGTTACTCAGCGGAAGAGGGCTACTTGCGATAGGAAACACTCAATTGAATTCAAACACCAGCACAATTCATCAAGAGCAAGGCATACCGATCGAAATAATAATAATATGCTGAGAGAAAGAGACAGTCGACAAACGGCGGGCAAAAGTCCAGGGGCGGGAGAAGGCTGGAAGGCCCTGCAGGCCGCCTCTAGGGGGTTATACTTATTTAAAGGGCGGAATACTCCGTATAACTCCATGGGTGCATGCGAGGGAATGTCCCGTCATCAAGGTGCGGTTGAGAGCTGCAGCGTTAGTGTTGGTCGAAGGCATCAAAATGGAGCATGGCGGCCGGCAATTTCCACCGGGATACTTCAGCTAAACCCGTCTCTCCCTCTTTTTTTTCGCTTTCTCTCGCATATCACATATACACACCTCTAAACAAGCGCCAGGGTAGGCTCTCGAGGCCTCTTATTGGATCTCGATAGCGAACTCATCCTGCAAGTCAACGAGTCTGCATCATTGCCATGCGGAAGAAGAGGGAGAACTTGCCCTTCCAGATGCCTCCCCTTCAGCCGTCGACTTCCTCAGCTTTTCCTTCTCTTCGGCTGGCTTCTAGGTGGTACCATCCGTCTGCCTTTCTGCATGCCTCCAGAGAGGCGACGGCCAGCTGACTTGGTTTGATATGCGGTGAGTTTGGCCGGCCCCCTTGGATAGCTCGAAATTTGTCAGGATCGAATCCATGGGAATATCCCCTTCGAGTTAGGTGCGGGCCTCTGGAACCGTCCTCCCGCCCGAGGCACGGTGGCCAGCGCAAGACAGAACACGAAGTTAGGCCCAGGATATGCTCCATCCTCTGGGCCAAAGCGGACGGGGTTCCCCAGGGTTCCCTGGCCAGGTCGATGCCTATCATCCCTGAGACGGGGAAGTCAGACCTGCATGCCCAGATCATTACGACGCCAAAATAAGGGCAGTCCAGAGAATGAAGTCCATTATTGTCCAATGAAAAGGCCGACGGCAGTTTTCTTGGGCATTTTGGGGCCTGCTCCGGGATATTTCGTTATCAGATCTCTCCTGTTTCCCGTACCCAGGCTGGCTGGCCTAGGAAACGGGGAGAGCCCTCACGTCTTGTCTAACCAGATGAATTATTAAATGTTGCCCAGCCCGGTGAGCTAAAATATGTATTTTGTCTCTTGTTTTTAAACATGTGGGCGAGTTAATTCGGTGTCGTATACTCCGTGTGACAACTGGTTTGTACCCATACCTAATTTTGAGATCGCTTCCATTATTAGTACGGTGGTTGATGATCTGCCAAATGGTACTCCGTAATATGCGACTAATTTATAAAAATACAATGGAGTCCCCGTATCTCTTTTTACGCCTATGATATCATAAACGCTTCCAACATGCACACGGATTCTCTAATATAACATACAGGTTGTCCACCTAAAACTTGTAATCTTAGTATAGGAGGACCTCAAGCTCAATAGCATATAGTGCAAATGCACCTTGCGGGAAATCTAGAACATCTCCTGACAATCTCGTCTATCTGGTCTAATCGGGTCAACTTTGGCCACCTCGGCGTAGTTGTAAATGATAAGTTTGTAATGAGTCCTCTGTCATTGGGCTGGGAGTCTTTACCATCGGGTCTTCTCCCTTATTGCCCTTCGGAAAGGCGATCACATTGCGAACGCTTTGAGTGCCTCGCATGACGGCGATCAGTCTGTCGAAGCCAAGTGCAATGCCTGCATGGGGAGGACAGCCCGCCCTTAGGCATTCTAGCAGGTGAGAAAAGCTCTGGAGGCGGGAAGGCGGAACTTTTAAGATGTCCCGGAGAACGAACTCTTGGACTGCCGCCGAGTGGATTCTACGACTTCCACCGCCAAGCTCGACGCCATTCACGACTAAATCATAATGATCAGCGATTGCCTTAGTCGGATCTGTTAATAGAAGGGCAGCATCCTTTGCTGTCCGAGGTGCGGTGAAGGGATGGTGAGTTGAAGCTATCCCAGCGGTGCCACCTTGGCCTGGCTCTGTCTCGACCGAGGGGGAAAAGAGGGGGAAGCCGGTAACCCAGTGAAAATTGAATCCGACAGGAGGACTGAGGAAACCCTTTTCAACCATATACTGGTGGACGGCTAAACGTAGCTCACCAGCTTTGGTTGACCCTCCGCTAAAAGGCTCGTCTTGCCGACATTGGAAAAATATCAAGTCACCATGTTCTGATTTAAGCAGCGTTTCCAGATCCCATGCACCTTCAAACCCAGCGGCAGACAAACCCCCCATTGGCTTCGAAGAATCAATGACAAATGTCCCTGGAGCTCCATCGGGGTTGTCTAAGAAAGGTTTGGCCTCTGGAGTATTCATGAAGCTTCTCAGTACTCTCATGCTTTCCTCAGGGTGGCCGTTTCCCTTGACTATGAAGGCTTCGACAACAGGGGAATTTAAAGAACTGATCTTGCCTATGAAATCAGCAGGTAGATATTGCTCAACCCGGTGAAGTTTCATGTCAAAACGGGTATCTGGCTTGTCGCTACCATAGGAACCCATAGCTTCGTAATACGACATGCGAGGGAATGGTTCCGGCCCCAGAGGTTCAGGCATAACGGAGGCCCATAGCTTCTTGACTAAAGTTTCAGTGGTAGTAATAACATCTTCAGCCGTGGCAAACGACATCTCCATATCGAGCTAGGCAATTGCGTGAGTTGACTTTTTTTCTTCAAAGTATTATTGAGGGATAATTAATAAAACCACACTCACTTGTGTAAATTCTGGCTGCCTATCAGCACGCAGGTCCTCGTCTCGGAAGCATCGAGCAAATTGGTAGTATCGAGGGATGCCACTCGCCATGAGCATTTGTTTGTATTGCTGCGGACTTTGCGGCAATGCGTATGCTAGCCCCTGATTCCGGGTAGGAACCAAAAACTCCCGAGCACCCTCAGGGGTAGACTTGAACAAGATTGGAGTCTCGACCTCCAAGAATGGTGGCTCACATTCTTCCAGGGCTCGGCGCAAAGCTGCATTTGCCTTTGCCCTAAATGCCAAGGACTGTCGAAGAGAAGGGTCATTGCGGATCTGCAAATGCCTTTTACTTGGTGGAAACACCGTGTCAGGAGTTATAATAATGTCCTTTGGGAACTCGTTTAAACATTGCACATCTTGCAGCTCAATCTCCACGCTGTCAAGCCCACTCTCGTCGGCTGATTCACGAAACTGAGGCTGGCTTTCCTTTGACTTCACAATTCCGCTAATGACAACGGGGCTGTTCGGCTCAATTGACTTCAAAGTGTTGAGAGAGTGCGGGTGTGATACCACAATCTGGACACTTCGGGATAAGGTAGGGTCGCTCAACCGGACAAATGTCATATTCTTGCCAATTTTCTTCCGTTTGCCAATATATCCGTGAATCGTGACTGGGCGCCCATTGTTCTGCTCTTTATATAGATCTCTAAACGTGGTAGTGGCATGTGGGAAACCAACTAAGTATCCATGTCAGCATACATTCTTAGCACCGGAATCGCCATATTCAGATTCTCACTTGACTTTGAGTATTGGCCTAGAAGCTTCGCAGCTCCATCTATTTCGACAGTGGAATAAAACCGGCCAACTCCCTGGAGAGTGCATTTCAGGTGTGACGGTCGTGGAGCTGCGCGGCCTCGAAAGTAATTTGATATCTCGATGAAGCTCTGCTGGCGGGCAAGCACACTCCCCAACCGCGACGGACAAGCTGCAGAACGCAGTACTGGCACCATCGTCGCCTTCTAGAGGGCCAATAGGTCGATTATACCCAAAGACAAAAGCAATTGCTGGAGCCAGGCCAGCTACTCGCTGATGAAAAAAAAAATAAACGGCATTCATCCCGTCAACAACAGAGGACCTAAAAACATGGCCGGGTCCGGGCCCGGGCCGTTTCACGGTCACGTGTTCAGGCCGAATTGGGTCGCACTAACAAAAACCTTTTAAACCGATTTTGCAGCTTCGCTTTTTGTTTTCTTCTTCTTTTTCTTCTTCATCCTTCCAAGTTTTATTCAAGTGAGTATTTCGAGTCCATGCAAAGTCCATCCCGCTCGGGATGTATTGTTATTCATCGTATGGAGTACTAATGCTGTGTTTTTCTTTTCTTCTGTAGATGATGAAAGCCTAGCGTGTGAAATATGATTCAACTCGCTCCCCTTTGACATGAAAACTCTCCCTCTCCAGAGGGCTCAAGTGGTTTTCATGGAAAAGGCCCGGAGAGAGAATGATATCAGCGTTCGGCACACCCACCTTGTTACTTCACGGACGCGATTAAGGTTTCTCTGATCAAAAACATTACTTGGGAAGGCTTTTTGTCTCGCTTGATAGCTCATGAGGCGTGGAGTGTAGATGGCCTAGTTGTACGCCCGAGACCCCGAATCCCCACGCTAGAGGGGCGCTTGAACGCCCTGGGCATCAGGATCTGGATGATTTTTGCTGTCGTAGTGGGAGTGGGAGTTTTCGGCGCAACAGGCATGATCAATTACCCCAATGGCCGGGCTGTTGATGTGTTGGCAGCATATTAATTACTCTGGCTGAACCGGAGTGATAGTCAGGCCGCTTCTGCCGTTGACTCGCGGGAAAACGACCCCGAGAAGCTCCCTGCACCGCTGCAAGGGATCATCATATCTGCATGAGAATGATGTTCCCCCATCCCTCTCGGCCAGTCTCACTTCATAGATTTCCCACCGCCACCCTCCCTGCATCGACACCATCTCCCAGTATTTGAGTCACTCCATTATTATTATTATTAGCATACTCTGTATGGAGCACTCCTTACTTCGACTCCATATATTATTACACAATCCCGTCACTCCTGCTGCAGCACCATCCCCGATCCCCCCGGTCGGAACGCCAGGAACCCACTCCCTCCCCGCCCTCTCTTCCAAACACACCATGTATCATCGATATTTAGCATAGGAATAGACAAGGAATAAGAAAGAACCCCCCCCTGTTCCCTTTGCTACCCTGCTGGAGGGACTATTGTTTGATATACTGCATAACACTTCGCATAACCTCCCCCAAAGAAGAGCGCCGTGTATTATTTCCTTTTTCCACGTGACAACGCTTGAACCTTATGGAGTCGGTGGAACCTTTTTTTACGCCGCCTACGCACGGACCTTTTGTACAACTTTTTTACTGTTGATTTTCGACAACAGACGGAAGAGAAGAAGCAAGAACAACGGCGAAGCTGGGACTGGGACGGGACAGCTCAGCTTTCTGAGGATGGGAGCAGACGAAAGGGAGGCACGATGCGCACAGGGAGCAGAAGCACGGGGAATTCCAGTCCCGATTAAAAGGCAAAGGGGACGTTTTTCAGTACGAAAACAACCTGACAGCAAGTCCAAGCGTTTAGTCTCCTTGGGACCGCCTGTACGGAGCACGGCGTCCGTCTGTGGAGTACCAGCCAGCCAGCCAGAGAGAGAGAGGAGACAGATAGTGCGAATTTTACTCTGTACCTCACCAGCCAAGCGTTCGATCAGCGGCCTGGCGACCAAGAAGGATCCTCTATGCAAGATATTTATGCTGGCGAGGCGCTAGCACTGAGGATTGGGAAGACGTCTGACGATAAACACATGGCTGCACGACCTTCTGTCGAGATCAGCTTACCGCAGCGTGACAAGCAACTCTGCCGGAGCTGGAGCAAGCTTGGGAATGAGATACTACGATACTCTGTAGCTTTGGACGTGGAGCATATGCTTTATGTTGATGGGCGAGAACACTCTAAAGCAACGCAGGTTTCTCCTTGCCGGGAACTGAGCTCCGTATTATTCATCGACCTCCAGGTTGTTTTGTATGATTTTCAGACGTGTGGCGGCTCTCGAACCGCCATTGCTAGTTGCGCGTTTCTCGTCTCCAAAAAACCACAACTGGACTCCGGATGTACAATCTCAGTATCTGCAACAGCTGCTGCATCCGCCTTTACTAGTGACAACGCATATCTCCAGAAGTTAAATGGCATGTGGCTCATTTGGCTGCTCGACTATGCAATTATTTTGCCTACTATAGGCGTTTGGTAGCCTTGGAAGCCTTCTGTCGCCATCCTGCTCTGTTCTGTCCTTATTTCTGGCATCAAAATCTTCAATGTGGTCCCTTTTGACAAACCTACGCAGCAACCGACTGGGGCTTTTCCTACGGCATCTTTCAACCTCCTCAGACATGCTGGTTGCTCCTCCAGAGGTTATTGCAAGTTGGCCAAAGCCAAATTATGTCAACCCTGAACATCAAGGCCCTCATTTGATGATTGTCGTTATCGGTTGCTTCACCATCTCGTCTGTCGTGGTAGCACTACGAACATACGTCCGAGTTAAAATCAAGAGGAATGTCGGTTGGGATGACTGGCTCATGCTGAGCACGCTGGTATGAGGCAAGAGACGCATGTCCATCTATATATTGGGAGTATAGCTCGGTACTGACATTTTTCCTTCTTGTCAATGGGAAAGCCTCTTTTAGCTGGAATCACAGTTTCCAATATCATTGGCGTCTATCATGGATGGGGTAAGGTTCCTGCCTTAATTTTTGGCCTACGTTTAATCATCTGAATTGCCGCTAATCAGTAACGTCCAGGTTATCATATCTGGGACAATAAACCCGAGTGGGGAGTAACGTGCCGTCTGGTCTGCAGCAAAAACTTTCCCATTTCCATTCTCAATGCAGAGTGCTGCTAACAGGTGCCCTGTATAGACCAGTTGGTGTTCTCAGATCATGTCTGTGATTGTTGCCACAATGGTCAAGTCCTCAATTTTGATTTCGTACATGCGATTCTTTTCCAATACTGCAACAACCCTTAGGCAGGGTACCTGGATTATGCTTCACATTGTAGTGGCATGGGGCCTCGGTATTTCTCCCTTGCTAATTGTCTATCAGAAGCAGTAGCTTACGGTTCATCTCTTTCTCCAGCAACCGCGCTACCCCTACTGTTCGTTTGCAAGCAAGTTGTCTTCTCAACCCAGATAACGAGTACAATAATCGGTGTCTTCTGACGTCTGAATTACCAGGCCCTTATCAGATTACTGGAATGACCCGACCCGGCGGAATTGTATCAATAACGGCGCTCGCATCATCAGTGGCTCAATCCCCCATGTTCTCACTGACATTATTATCTGGATGCTTCCGATCCCAACGCTATGTAAAATGCACCTACCGGGTCGAGAGAAGGTGGTTCTTATCATCCTCATGAGTTTTGGACTTGTGTATGTGTGGCCTGTGTCCCTCTTAAATAACTTTCACTAACATCCCCATTCAACAGCGCATGTGCAGCGTCTGTAGTGCGGCTTGCGTATACCTATGTGATACTTTACGTATCGTATGATTCTACCTGTAAGCCCATCCAATTGCCTTGCTCTGATTTGTCTCCCTATACCATGGATGGATGTACTGATGATACGTGGCCGCATTAATAGGGGTTGGATATAATCTCTGGATTTGGAACGACCTGGAGGTCAACTTGGCCGTCATATGTGCTTCCTTTCCTATGCTCCGACCCTTAGCCAGGATGTACCTGCCGAATTGGGGGTCTAATATATTTACGACATCTGCAGACAGTTTGCCCATGGAAGCTCAGCCATCTGGCCAGAAGAAGATGAATCTTGTGCTTCCTGAATGGAAACACGACGAGGAAAGCGTGCCAAATGAAAAGTCCGCTAATCTTGCGCCCATCAGTGGGCTGGATGAGAAAATCAAGCTTAAGGTCCCCGAGCAAGCGGTACATTCGACAAAACAAAAGCTTTAATAGGAGTGTGAGGAAATTCATCCCCAATACGATCCAAGGCCACATGGATATTCGGAGCGCCCACGCATATACCTATATATGCATCCCGGTGATGTCGACTATTGTGAACCAGCGTCAACAAAAAAAGGACTAAAGAGCAAATACCATCGGATATCTCTCCTGCCGGGTGACCGTGGTGCGATGGCTTCTCATCAGCTTAAACCCTGCATATGGGTCTTACTCGCGTCCTTTGGACGATTAGATATAGACAAAACGGCTGGGGATGAACAAGCAAATGGCGGTTTTGTTTCTTCTCGGGTATCAGAAAGACGAGGTCGGGATCTCGCAGATGCAAGACTCAGCCAGAGGCCCATTCCCAGCCGCACGGGAACTTCTTATCCGGGATCAGGTTATGTGACGCGCCTGTCTGCGTGCTGTAGTTAACGTTGTACTCGCAGCACCTGAACCCCGGACCACGAAGCGTCGGAACCAACTGAACGCCCGCCAGGAGCGGACTTATTCAGTCAATTGTACATGCCTTAACTACTAGACCTCAATTCTAGGAACTAGAAAATTGTATTTGATCTACCTTGGCCCGTTTAGCCAAATATCTACGTAACTACTATGTAGTTTTACTGACAGGACTCCCCCCTGTTTGCTCTTTCGTCAACAAGCTTAACTAGCTCGTCAACTACCCAGCTAGTTAAGGATGGGCTGAAATGCGTCCCCATGTATGTATCCCCGACTTGTCCCACCACCGCCTGCATAGGCTATGTTGGATATGCAAGGCCGATGATATCAACAACCTCACACCATCGCCAGCTTGCACGAAGGATTAATAGGCTCTCTCTGAAGGGATTGCCTACTCGGGCCGGGCATCTCGGATGCCAAACGGCTGACTCGCCTTAACGAGATGCGGGCGCTAGCCCGTCAAAATACGACAAAAGATCGATCCGCCGATGGAACTTCGTCTTGAGCTCTCGTAACCACTTACAAATACAAGAGCCTGCGGAGTACACACCTTATTATCACCGTATGGCGGACAGTCAATTGCCCCGCTTCATACAAGCCGAACGGAGTTAAGATATGGCTATATATATCAGCATGTCACTGCCCCCCCTGAGGCAACCTCGTCTACAACCATCAATATCCACGACCATAAGATCTGTTGTGTATCTCGATATATATATATATATATATATATATATATACCAGCCAGTTACCGTCAAAAATGTCTTCTGCAAACGACAAAGCTCTCCAACTGCGAAATCTGCATATTCCAGGAAAGCCCCTCGTGTTCGCCAATGTTTACGATGCTTCTTCTGCCCGCGTAGTGGCAGCAAACCCTTCCTCTACCGCTCTAGCAACTGCAAGCTACGCGGTGGCAGCTGTCCATGGAGTAAGCGATGACGACCTTGACCTTGAGACCAACCTCGCATCGGCTCGTCGAATCGCCTCTGTCGCAGCCGAGTTCAACAAGCCCCTTTCCGTGGACATGCAAGACGGATACGGCTCCCGTCTAGAGGAGTCCATTGAATCAATCATTACTACAGGTGCTTCAGGATGCAACTTGGAAGACAAGGACAATGAGACCGGCAAGCTGTTCCCCCTTGATGTTGCCGTTGACCGTGTCCGCCGTGTCATGGCTGCTGCTGTCAAGGCGGGAGTTCCGAATTTTGTCCTCAATGCTCGCACCGATGCTGTTCTGTTGCACAAGGATCTGGAAGATGCCATTGTGAGAGGCAAGGCTTTCCTCAAGGCGGGTGCCACCACTGTTTTCGTCTGGGGTGGCCTATCCCGTGCAGACGTTGAGAGACTCACGAAGGAGTTTGGTGGAATGCTAAACGTTAGCCTTCTCCCCGGTGGACTGACGGTCCAGGAATTGGCCGATATTGGGGTTGCTAGAATCAGTGTCGGACCACGGATGTGGAGGTTGGCAATGAACACGGTTGAGGAGCAGTCGAAGAAGCTATTGGAGGAATATGCCACTATGCGGGCCAAATAGATAGACGTCTAGTTTCTATCGCTATAATGCTGGAATATACATATGTATGGATGCATTGAACAAGGAAAAGATGTAGCACCTCCATCTGTATAAAAGCTCAATAATATTCTAATATAGGAAAAATGGCTCCCCCCCCGCCTCAAGCTATTAGCCACAGGAAAAGAATGAAAAGTGATGGAATAATTGAAAGGCGAGAACTAGTAAGCTTGAAATCAACTAAATGGGCTGCTAACAAATTTTATACAGCCAGCCTTGCATCTTAAAGGTCCAAAACATCGTTTTTATGGGCATATCACTGTTGGACTAGGCCAGAATAATACTCTCTAGTGCCTCCCGTTCACCACTATTTTGCACAAGGCTCTTGAACACGCCATTTTCGATATTCATCAGGTCCTTTGGTGTACCAAACTCAACTGCCTTTCCAGCATCTAAAACCAGAATACGATCGAAATCGGCGATAGTGCTCAGACGATGGGCAATGACCAGTACGGTGGTTGAGTTGCGGCCAAATTCAGACCGGATAGATTGCTGTATAAGTGCATCTGTGTCCATGTCAACTGCAGAAGTAGCCTCGTCAAGAACCATAATCTTCGGCCGGGATACGATGGCTCGTGCCAGGCAAAGCAACTGGCGTTGGCCTTGAGAAAGGTTAAGGCCACCCTCGGATATACTAGATTTCAGATTCCTGAAGATATTGATGTTCGTACCGGCCCTGCTAGCTAAGGTACTGGAAGCGCTGGATTCAACGGCAGTGGGCGTGCTTATACCGGATTCGGCCGGTGTTTCTGGAGCTCCAATAGAAGAGATTGACAACATTTGATCGGCTGGAGGGACCAGATGAACACGTTCCAACGCACTTTGAAGTTCGGAATCAGAATACTCATCGAATGGATCGAGATTTGAGCGAATAGTTCCAGAAAATAGAACCGGGTCCTGTGGAATAATGGCAAGACGGCTCCGCAGATGTGCAAGTTTAATCTTGGATACATCAATTCCATCTATATGGATAGACCCTTCTCGAGCCTCTAGGAAACGGAAGAGGGCTAACGTCAGGGAGGATTTGCCTGCGCCGGTTCGACCGACTATCCCAACTCGTTGGTTTTTTTCAACTGTGAACGACAGACCTTTCAAAACAGGAGGGAGCTCAGGAGCATATGCAATAACAAGGTCTGAGACTTCAAGTCGCCCCTCCGTTGGCCATGCTGCCGGAGCATCTAGACCATCCTGATTCTCGATCTCGAGATCGGAATATTCAAATACTCTCTCCACTGAGTTCATCTCCAACTCAACATTGGCATATTTTCTCAACATCCAGGTAACTGCGGACGTATATTGAAGAGAAAAACTGAGAGCGAACCCAGCAAGGGATGCGTCAATTGAACTGAGACTTACAATAAAAGCTGCAGTAGCACCAGCAAACGCCGCTCCAATGACACTCATGCGGAAACCCAGCCAGCGGTTAAACAGCCATAGGTTCCAGTAAGCCTGCGCATGGCGGTCAATCTTAGCATACATGCGTTCGATGTAAGCTTGCCCTTTGCTGAATGCGCGAATCGTCCCTAGTCCTATAAGGGCAGAACCGAATTGTTCGTATATTGGACTTTTTGCATTACTCTCGAGGCGCTTGATCTCGCGAGCTCCTTGAAGGAATAAGTTGGAATAATGGAAACATAGCAAAAGTAAGATCATGGCGAATATGATTAGAAAAGGTGAGACGAGTACACCTGCGGCTATAATTCCAAGGATTTGTAGAACATTTTGTACCATGCCGGATAAATCAAATGGAAGCTTGGAATCAATCTGATTGAAGTCGGAAGTGAATCTGTTCAGGATTCTACCGAGCGGGACAGTATCAAGCCATCGTAGCGGAGTCCGAAGGATGGTATATGTAAGCTTCCTAAATATGCTCCGTGATGCCTGAATGCATGAGTATAGGAAAGCTGCGTATCGAAGAGACCCAACCACACATGATAGCACTGACAATGCTACATATATACCAAGATAGAACCATAATTTATCGGGGGATGACTCTTTTGGAGTCAAGACGCGGTTGGTGACATGGAACATGATATCTAGTTTTTGCTCTGCCATCTCTTCCACGGACCTGGTCCAAACACTAACCCACCATGACTGTAGACCATCGGACAGGATTGTAAGCGTTATGACAGAGAAAATTTATCGATTTGAAGGGCAACTTACGCGGAGTACTCCTAATGTTGCAAAAAGGGTGAACAGAAACATCACGATAGTCCAGAATGACAGCCCTCCTCCGTTCTGCAGATATTTCACGTAGTTGATCAATTTCACGGCGCCAACCTCACGACCTTCCTCCTGCTGGAATTTCCTGGGTGGCTCCTTTGTTTGTCCCTGCGCACCTGCTTGAGCGTCAGCGAGATCGCCTTCAGAAGATTGTTTATGAAGAGCCAGTGACGGGGAGGATTTCTTTGCCTCCTGCTTAGTATCTTCTTCTGCAAGGATCTCACTCAAGGTTCCTGTTCGTCGAAGTTCGACGAGCGTCCCGGCGTATTTGACAACACCATGTTCGAGGTGGACTGCGTAATCAGCCTGCGGCAAACAAAGTCCGACGTGATGGGTAACGAGAATTCTTGTCCGTCCTTCGGATAGTTCGCCTGTTAAGGCATGAATATGTAGATGTCGTCCTGTGTGGGCATCAAGGGCGCTAAATATATCGTCCATAATAAGTATTCCCGCACGAGAATATAATGTTCGTGCAAATGATATTCTCCATTTTTGGCCACCGCTGAGATTGATACCATTTGCTCCGATATCCGTAAGTTCACCATCGGGAAGCATTTCAAAGTCCTTCTCTAATGCACACGCAAATAAGACTTTCTCATATCTTTCTTTGTCAAGAGGGAGCCCGAACAATATATTCTCCTTGATGGTTGCATTCTCAATCCATGGAACCTGTGCAACAAATGCTGTGGCAGAGTTAATTATCCAGTTAGCCTTCGTGGCCTTGCTGTCAAACCTGTCCTCTAGTGGAGGTGAAACAGGGGCTCGAATAACACCCTCTAGCACGTCAGCTTCGCCTAGGATAGCAGCAAGAAGTAAACTCTTTCCAGAACCAGTCTTCCCTGATATCACACTTAGCCCCTTTGATGGGAAGTTGATGTCCAAATCCTGAAGCATGAACCGTTCGGCCTTGTAATCGAGGTTCTCCGTAGGCCACGCCACGGTGGATTTTTCAAACGAGATATGTTCGCTTGGATTTATTATTGCAACCCTTTCCGATGATTCGAGGTATTTTCCTATACGTTCCGTGCTAACAAAGCCTTCAATAAAGTCTGCAACCAATTCTGGCAGAACGGCTAGGGAAAACTCCATGGCTGTGAACACCGAAATAGTGGTAAATGCAATAGAAGGGGACAATGAGCCGTATAAAACGGTATACACTCCTAATGATACGGCCGAGAGCATAACGGGGCCAATTATCCAGATAGTGACCAGGAAAATTTCACAGATAAAGGTTTGCCATTGAGCACTTAGCTCTGCTTCCCTCACAGCAAATATTTTCCGCTCCCATTGGCTCTCCAAGGCAGAAAATTTGATCTGACGGATACCCTGGAGGGCTTCTGCAACCACTCCCATTTTACGGTCACGGTGGTCCATCAGGGTATTTTGAGATGAGTTATATCTCTTGGCCGTGTAAATATTCATAGGAGTTATGACCACTGACACAAGTAGTCCAGCACCAAGGGCTTTCCAGCCAATCAAACCGCTAAGAAATACGATTGTAATAGTCAGTTTGACAATGATGAGAATAATGATACAGTTGTAGGCTGCGAAATCGGCAATTCGGGTGGCGTCCACGGCGATATGGTTGATAGTGGCTTGTCTGGTCTTCCTGTCGTCTTCACCATCTTCCTCAAATGGTTCCTGAGTATAGTCCTGTTTGTCTCCTTGCTCAGGTCGTCCATTTGCCCGTTGTCGGCCCTTGACATCCTTCCGCCTCATTGCCTTCGCAAAGACGACCGCGGAGAGCTGCTCGTATACTGGAATACCCAGCTGGTATTGTGCGACCCAGTACAGCCAAGATTCGACAGTTGAAGAAAGGAGGATAGAGCCTCCGAGGGCAAATACCCAAACCCAAGCGTCTAGGGGATGCCATGAAACAGAGTTGCGGTTCTCAAGTGAACGCAGTATTTTCAGCAGGCAATATTGAGGCGCAAAGTTAAGGATTGACGTGCAGACAACTAGGAGGGCCTGGCTAATCAAAGAAGAAGCATATACTCGTACAAGCGTTCTCCAGAGTTTCTCACCAGGCTTTTTTGTCCTGTCAAAAACATCTCGCAAGTTCGTAGAACGGGTTGCATAGTCGAGCGCTGGGAGGTCGTCTATTTCCAAAGTCTGGTTTTTGATAGCGAATTTAAGTAAAGGACCTGCCCAGGAGAAGGAAATGCGGCCGAAGAAGGTGCCAGTAAACTGATGATCCACAGGCTTCCTATCCAAATAAAGCTCAGGGCGGCGAGGCAAAGAGACTGAGGCACAGCAACTAGAAAGCCCGGCTGCTATCTGGACCAGAAGGGCGATACCATGAGGAGAGAAGAGGTATTGCCATCCGTCCATCGATTTGATAGACCATATTTGACCACTCAGAATAAATAGAAGGAAGCAGCAGGAGACAGCCTTATACAGGCCTAATTCATATCTTTTGGCTGAGAAAGGCTCAACGATCAACGCAGCTGCCTGCATTAAGAGCAGCCCCTAAATCAAATTGTATGTCAGAATCGATATTCGGTACACGAAGTATATATGTATATAGTTACAGTATATGGTAAACACTGGCTCTTCACTTACCCAAACAGTAAAAATCAGCCATTGCAGTATGATCGTTCGGCCGTAGACTCCGCGGCCATCAATATCCAGTACGGCGATGGCCAGAGATGCAAGGACGCCTGTGAGCGAGGCCAATGCTATCAGGCTACGCTGGAACCTATCCGAAAATGCTTCGGAGGATAATTCTGTAGCATGTCCGTCCTCATCTTGGTACAGCTGACATAGAGATTGATAGAGATCATTCTCCTTTTTCAGCTGGTATCGAGCAACGACTGCGCGGATGGCTGGAATTGATGCCACGGCAGCGAGGCAAGATCCGGCAACCCCAATCGCAATCGACAAATTATGTATTCTGCGTACAGAGTAGTCTGCCATATTCCCTCAGTTACAGCCAGAGATATTCTGCACAGGAAAATCTTCCAGGGCCAAATAGTGGACTCCTTCGGCTCGGGTTCTGTAGCTGCTTAACGAAACCCTCCCATCCTCATCAAAGACGTCAACCACCGCTTCTTTCTGCGAATACGGAGTGAGACTATGATAGTAAAAAAAGGGATATGGAGGTTGTAACTCCCGCAACTAAAGTAAATGAGAGGAGAGAGGGATGAAGATAGAGATGCAGAGCAGAGGGACCAAAGGATATGATATCTCAAAGGCAGTGGAGAGCTAGTCCGCCGCATATATGTATCACCCAGCACAATTCCAGTTCGCAGGGCCCAGAAGCCGGAGGGAAGGATTCCCTATCAGACCAGCACATTCGATAGAACGGCCATGCAGCTAAAGCATCCTGAGATCTGCCGCGAGTCCGAGAATCTTGGTTGGGTGCGGTCCTGGATGTGGCTTCACAGTTTGCTGCATGCTAGCTCACAGCTCCTAAGCCAGATATCAGGTTATCCATCTCCATCTCTTCCATCTCTGTCTGGTGTGATCCATGCTGATGTGCTGTGAGAGGCGTAGAGGGGCACGAAGGCCTCTTTCACGATCCTCTCCGTCGACATGGATGGTGCTGTGACGGACGGACTCGAGATGCCAGCGAGACGGACCAACGTCCTTTGAGACCTGGGGAACGGGCTCAGGGTCCCGCCTGTGGCTCGTCTAGTTGGCTGGTTAGTTAAATTGCTTAGAATATGTGGTTCTTGCTTGACGGCCGGAGCATTCGTAAGTCTTGTTTGTCGCTATCAAAAAGCAATTATCGCGGATCTTCTATCAACCGATTCCATGAGGTGGACGGGGCGGATCTTGAATCTAGTTTCTGGTGAAACAATGATTGGGCCCTTTTCTAAGGATAGTTACAAATTATTTCCTAAACACCGTCTCTCTAGAGACAGAGTTATCAGTAATAAATTTCATTCTGTTTGCCTGGGGTCAGAGATATCATCAATGTATATTGACAGTGGTATATATTGTTATGGTAACCTCGAGACGGCAAAAACAAGCCAGGCCAAGGATATGTACATTATGCTTATTTATTTTTTTGATGTACGCTGTGTAATGAATAACTAGTTAATAATATTTACTTGTTGATGTGCCACATTCCGCTCTCAGTGTTGTTGGTCAGGTTGGTCTGAACAACCTTTCCACCCTTCAACCATCCGTTCCCCACCACGCCACCACCGGGAACACCTACCTTGCCGCGGTCGAGGCGGTTGGCTCCCGCCTTGACAGTGAAGTTGGCCAGAGGGATCTCGTCTGGGTTTCGGTCACGGATATGGGGGGTTCCAAAGAACCGAGCCTGGACTTCCTTCTGGTTGAAGTGCAGCTCGAAATAGCCACGGTAGTACAGTTCAGACCACTGCAGGACCTTGTTGGTGGTTGCGAGTAGCTTGGACTTCTCAATCGAGTTCTCAATGTTTATTTTGCGGCCAGCAGGAGATGGCGAGGAGATGGCAGACCCGGCAAACTCGACACCAATGGCACCCTCGCCAGTCTTTGGATCATATGGGACCTCATCAAGCCAGACAAGATCACTCACCCAGTTGGCGTGGCTGTCGCCTGCAATCATGATGTTGTTTGGGATTTTGTGATCGTAGAGGGTCTTGAACGTGCGGTTTCTATTTGCTTGATAACCGCTCCAGGCATCATTGTTGAGGTTACGGGCAGCGCCAAAGGCGGCGGACTCATTAATGTGGGAGAACACTGCATCAAGACACCATTAGCTGTCAAAATTACACAACGAATGTATATTGATTAGCTGGCGTGTTACGTACCGACCTGGCTGCCGATGACACGCCACTTAGCACCTCGCTCGGCAGACTCGATGAGGTTGCGGTAGAACCAATTTTCCTGACGAGAGCCCATTAAACTGCGGCTAGCATCACCGCGAAGTTGGCTAACGTAGCCCTTATTCCACGTTAGGTCGGTAATAGATCGATCATACACACGGGTGTCAAGCATGATAACATCAACAAGTGAACCGAGCTGGAAGTTGCGCCAAATACGGAGGTTGTCATCCATTTCCACTTGTCTGGTTGCCAGAATGTTAGTGGATTGATATCAACATACAGGTGAATATAACAGACCTGATAGGCATCCATTCAAAATAAGCGCGGACGGCGTTCATCTTTCTCTGGTCAGTGCTGATTCCACCGTCCGCAACGAAGGATTCCTCAGTGTTGTTAAGCTTAGATGACCCATCACGGTAGGTGTTATCGGCGACCTCTAGTGGGCATTGTTAATGAATCATTCTGGCAGCAGATTTTTAATATACTCAAATCGTACCATGGTCATCCCAAACTGGAATCCAAGGGAAACGCTGGTGACTGGCAAGCAAGTCAAGATCGGTTCTGTAGGTGGCATGACGCTTGCGGTAATCATAGAGAGTGAAGATATCACGGTCAGGTAATGGAACTCGTCCGATGTCTTTTCCGGAGCCACTGTTGTCGACTGTAAGCTATTATGAGCATGGAGGAATATTTACGGGCGATTGAAACTTACTAGTGACCATCCTGGTATTCATAGATGTAATCACTTAGAACCGGCAAATTTCATTGAGTTAGTGGTTTTATCCAGTAAATAATATATAATCAACGAAGCGCATACCCAAGGTGAAGCACGTAGTCAACGGAATCCTTTCGCACTGGGTTTCCGTAGGCGTTGAAGAAGCCAAAGGCTATAGAAATAGTTAAATAATTGAAAACTTTACAGTAATGGTTGCCAAACTTACGGTAGTTGCTACAAGAGTAGACGGCAAGGGAGATATCTTCCACCAGGTCATCCTCAGCTGGAGCGGTCTTGGTGCGTCCAATTGGACTCTTCTTGTCAGAGTCACAGACGTTGAATTGGTAGTAGTAGTCGGTGAACGGCTTTAGTTTCGTCGCTTCAACCTGTTATTTGTGTCAAAAAGTTTTACCTGGGACTTCATAGATAACACTATGTACGTAAAAATATAGAGCAGGCTTCTTACCTTGACAGTGTAATCAATATCGGAACTGGTATAGACAGTGCCCTTCTCAATGACCTTCTTGAATTTCTCATCCTTGGCAACCTTGAATTCCAAGCAAATAGGAGCTTTGGAGACGGGTTTATGTTCGTCTGTGTCTTTGTGAACTGGAACAGGGTTGTAAAGTGGCACGTCACCAGATACGGTGCTGTTATCGTTGACATCGTCAAATTGTGGAGAACATCTCGTCCATAGGATGACGGAGGTGGCATAAGGGTCTCCAGACGCTACACCGTGAGTGAAGTTCAATTTTTCAGGTGCGAACTCAATGGCCGGGTCGGTTCTCTTCAGGACCTTGGGTACAGAAATACCGAGGGAGGGATGATGAAGCGAAGGACTGCGGTAGTTCAAATTGCTTCCATAAGATGCAGTAGCCGTGGTAGCGCAAAGCGCCAAAAGAGAGAGTGTATAGAACATCTTCACTAACCAGGCGGGATTAGGCTGGCAGAGGAAATATCTTATTCCTGATGGAATCTGTCTGCTATTTAAGCACCGACATAGTCGCAATACCCGATCGCAGTGCTTTCATTTTCGTTATCTCGGGGGGCATTTCACGAGATGAAGCTCTCCACTCTCGCGTCAAGTAAGGCCCAGATTATCCTGCCCTCCGGAAGCAAGCGAATGAAGATGTAGAGACTGTGCATGTGTAGCAAGGGTAAAGTCCATCATAGCGCAAGCACCATCCAACTCCGCGAGGAGTTGGTAAGGCGAACTTTAGGGTCCCGCATAACTATGGGGGCAGAACGAGCTTAACTATCCCTGCCACAGCAACACCACCTCATGAAGGAGGTTGCATCAAGTAATGCAGGCCAGAGAAGAAGCCCTCTGGTTACATGGCTGGCTAGCGAGCGCGAGTCCTCTGTTATTTTGACAAGAAGGCCGTTCCGTCCCTCAGATACTTGGCTCCATCGAACTCGTACTTCGTACTTCCCTTTCATCGCCTCCATCCAAGCCCAAATAGCGGTCACTTGTACTCACACGTGGTTGGGCACAACTCCACTGGCAATGGGGAGAAGCATTCATAGAAACTTGTTCTTTGATTGTGTAAGAAAACACCCCCGGCTTTTTGGCCGAGATCGACGTGATGAAGAGGGTTGACTGGGGCTGATTTTATAACAAACTGCGGAGGGCTGATTGGGCAGCACATTGTTGGCTCTTCCTATAAGCTTTTGGCCAAAAGACGCCTCGATTGGAGCTTGGAGGCCGGAGAAAATTCTAAAAAGTAGAACTCCACGAACAACTTCGGTTCCTGTCAAGAGAGGCGGTTTTGAGTAACGCTGTGATTGATGGGGTTCGTTAGTTGGATCATTCGAGAACGGGGCGCCATCCTTTCCTCCCGTGAAAGCCAACAACAGCCTCATCACTAAGAACATCGCCGCCCAGTCTTCCAGTGAGTACACTTCGCTCGAAGTCTGGTCCCCGGACGAAGAACGGCTCGAATCCCAGGGGAATGGCTCCGTTTCCGGGGCTCGTTTCTTCTTTTCTGGTCCAGTGCACTGCTCGGGTGCTGTCCACACGCCTATCGAATCCCGAATTGACACGGTCCAAGGTCAAGTACCAAGTCCGTTGGTGGATGGAAGAGATTGAATTCGTGGCCCCTCTGTAAGCGTTTGTCTGGCGTATGGTTTTGTCTTCTTGGTCAGAATGCGAGGGTGAGATGTTTGATGAAGGTTGATCTGAAGATGGCCTCTCTTCATGCTCCTCGCTGTCTGATGATGTCAACTCGGGTCTCTGCCTGATATCAGATACCTGCCTACCTGCCCCTCTTCTTCTTCTTCTTTTTGACGGGGTTTTCAGCTGTCCTGATGTATCATTGTCCCGTGTAAGTCGAAGAGTTACCGTATAGTTAGGTGGCAGTCGTATGCCGTGTAGTCTTAACCGAATTTTCCGCTGTGATGAAGTCGTTAGAGGTGCAATGGAGTGGCTACTTTCCAGTCATAAAGATTGTTTAGCCATTTACCTGATGAAATGCTCTTCGGAGCTTTTCACTTTCTGTCGGCTGCTCCTCCGTAGAAAAACTTGCATCGGATTTGTCTGTTTGCAGGGCATCACTGCCGTAATATGGAAGCACGGAGTACTCGCCAGTATCCCAGATTATCATGCTGCCCGATGCAGCAGACGCAGATTCAATCAAATGATTCTACATCCATCCGTCAATAAAACGACTCTCCGGATTACACGGCGTACTATAGCATGTCGACGTACCCATACATTGTGCACTCTTGTCTCGGTGGCATTTCTACTCAGTCGCTTGCTGTTTGGATTCCCGGGCAGGCCGTACATGATGGCAAAGCTCAACGAACTGGTCCGCGAAAACTGCAGCCTGAGATCGTAATGCGGGCCAGCAATGGGATGATCATGCTGATGGACGACAAAATGCTTGCCGTCTTCATGCTGGTTCCTTTGATAGAGGTCCCTCCACGCAGAATGAGCCAGCCGAGGGACCTGCGGCAGCTCAGGCCGCGTTGAAGCCCGGAGGCGCGCGGAGAATACCTCGAGGTGATCTTCAACTTCCGCTTTTCCAGCCTCAATAGCCGCGATATCGACCTTCAGCTCGCTCTGTGGCTGATCTTCGGGCTTCGTATCATCTTCGTCGGCGACCCTACGGGGGTGTTGGCCTTCACGACGGCGTTTCCTGGCCCTGGCCGGCGGAGGTGAAACACTTCGAACGAGGGATCGGTGCAAGGAGACACTCCATCTCTGATTCTCGGGCTTTACAAAGGGATTTTCGACCGTCCTCGATTCGTGCGATCCTTCTTCCATCGCGGTAGTTAGTTAGGCGCTGTTGGTACATAACTCACAGGCTGTGTGTGTCCAACTACTAGTTAAGTGCCGTTTGGTGTTTGCATTGGCCAGCAACTTTCTAACAGGTACTTTGCTGCTGGCCACCCCCTTTTCCTTCCGACAGCACCGCTACGGCACAACTCCAGAGCATGAGCAACTGGCTAGTCGTGTGCTCTCTGTCTTCCTCTACAGAGCCCCCAGGGTAGTTTATATGCAGCTGCAATTAACTATAGATGGGACCACCAGTCGCGAATGTTAGCGCTAGGGGACCAAGCCGCGAATCCCGAGCCTTGAGTGGAGCGCTCGCCGATGCTATGGCTGCTGGCACGCAGACGGGCCTTGCCAGGCTTCCGGCATATCGACCATGGATGTGAATGGACGAAACCTCTCTTCCCCGCCGTCAGCCTGCATGATGGCGGGCATGGCGGCAGGCTTTTATACCTCGTTCTACGCCGGTTCTGCGCCTGGCAACTTAAGAGGCTGTGGCATTGCGCCAAAGGATCACAACTCTGCTGACATTTAGTTATCCTGAACATCGAGATGCCATTCACGCCTATCAATACGTCCCTGGGGGCGCTGCTCCTATACCAGGGCTCATACGGGCTACTGCAAAACAATGGCCGAGTGTTTGGTATCTCGTCTCTCCTGTCAGGCTGCGTCGGAAACCCGAACACCCAAAATGTCCCTGTGATACTTGGAATGGTATCGAGCATTGTCCCGGTCTACCTGCTGGCACCTTCACTCTTACCTCCATATGCTACTCCGCCAGCAACATGGGGAGCTGCACTTGCACTCGCTGGGATCGGCTTCCTGGTTGGATGGGGAACGAAGGTAGGTAGCTAGCTTGACAGCGTCCCGTCCGGCTTATAGACCAACAAGATCTGGGCAGCATAGCTAACCGCGTATATAGAATGGCAACGGATGCACGTCTGGACATATGCTCTGCGGTATCTCTCGAATATCACCACGGTCTTTTATTGCAACTGGAATCTTCTTTATCACCGCGCTGGTCACTGCAAATCTTGGAATTGGGGCAAGCGTCTCGCCCTTACCAGATAGACGCCCAGCTTACTTGCCGGTCTACCCATCCACAGATGAAGTTGCATTCATGTTCTCTACCGTTGCCATTTTCCAGGCAGTCAATTCATTCCTAGTTCCAGCTCTGTTGCCCCGTTACACAAATTCAAACGTGGTCTACAGCTGCATTGCAGGACTCCAATTCGGTCTAGGTTTGCTTATAACTGGCATGGCGAATCCAGAGAAGGTCCTTGGTTTCTTCCACTGGTTTGATTCTTCCCAGTTTGATCCATCTCTTGCGCTTGTCATGGTATTCGGTGTCGGACCCAGTCTTTTGTCTTATTTATATATGAAGACTGAGTACGGTAACGAAGATGGTATGAAACCACCACTTCTGGCTGACCGATTCAGCCTACCAACTGCTACAGTAGCAGATATTGATTGGAGGTTTGTGGTTGGTTGCGTTGCGTTTGGTATTGGATGGGGACTAAGTGGTGTTTGTCCTGGCCCTGGGTTGCTGAGATCGGCTCTCTCACCACTTTGGGGAGCTCCATGGCTCGCTGGCTTCTGGCTGGGTAGCCTCCTTGGTATTTGAAGTGTATCCTTCCTTTGTCGCTAAGAAAGCGGTTCCCTGTTGTTTGTACATATTTTTAGAACATAGAGTCCGATGATCGGCCTTTTCAGACCGTCTTCAAGATCCGTGACAGGCTAGATAGCAACCATATAATGAAGTATAACAACATAGCGACTTTTATCTGCAACTTGCAGCATTTGTCATTATCTGGACCAATTAGGCGAATGTTATTTATAACGACGGTGATTAATCGGTTCAGTACCCGAGACTGGGCTGTTTCTTGAGAAAAATAGAAAAGAAAAAAAAAGTGCCTTCCCGAAAATATTTCCTGGATGAGTTGAGCGCCATAAATGCTTTGGATATCGAGCCGGAGGTTGAAGCTCTCTTTGAAGGATCTAAAACAAAAGGGAAATCTGCCTGATAATGAAAATATCCCGTCACAGTACCCTAAATGCTAGGAAAGAATTATTAGTCCATGGTGTTGTTAATCCTTGAGAATAATATGCATGTCGGCTTTTGGCAGGGAGACACTTGGAGGCAGAGACGGGGAGATACCCAGAGTAAGGAAGATCGCCATGTCAATATTAACAAACTTCTAAATGTAATATAAAATGGCTTACAGCTCCGACTTGTCTTCAACATCTAGCCTAGAGTGCTTCGACCTTTTCGTGTCGAAAAATCCCTCCAGATCCATCCACTCGGCAGCAAATGCAGTTATAAGTGTGCTCCAGTCTTCAACAGTAGGAGGGTCAAGGTTATCCGCGTTGTCCGCTAATGTGTGCCATATACCTCTTGGGAATGGCCAAGGTATCAGATGGAGAATCTCAACTCCCCGCTGCATGAATGGTATATGGTCATCCGAGATGAAGGACAAGAATTTCCCATCTGATGGTCTGTTTCCCTCAGTAAACCATGCCTTCGGAGCACCCTTCTTGGGGTCTGGGTCTGATTTGAATAGCCCAAGTTTACGAAGTCGTTGTTCGAGTTGAGCTAGATGCTTATACGCCCAGTGGGTGGTTGCAAAGAAAGATGGCATGACGGGATCTTTGCTCCCTAATAGGTCGAAGAGGACAAACAGCCTTATGGCTGATAATGATGTCTTAAACGTGGAGAGAGCAGGATAATAGTCATGTTCCATGTGTTCTGCTAGAGATCGAGCTCCATAAAGCGAATCTGTAGCAGTCCACTCGCCAAATGCCTCTTCACCGTCTAAGAGGAAAATTTGGATACCCTGATGCGCATCGATGTCAAAGTTATCAGTTGGATTCAATTGCATTGCCTTCCACTTTTTTGTTAATGCCGCATCAATGCTTCTTACGGCATGTAATAGCATCGCACACGGTGCAGCGCTGTCTATTGCCCCTATGAACCCTTCCGGAGTGAATTTGCTGTCGTAATGAGCAGCTAGAGTCAACCTACTAACATCGCCAACTTTGGCAAATGGGGGATCCCGAATAGCTATCAAATTGATGAACGGAATCTGCTTATCACCAGTTACGGGAGTTTTCGAAGTGGAGTTCTGAAACTCGAGTCTCCAATCCGGTAGATTCTTTTTGAAGAATTTCACGAAGTGTTCAAGTACAGCAATCGATCCTGGGGTCCCAGATACCCTAGGCCGCAAGATTGGAGCGAGGATTGCGCCATTGTGTATATCGAAGTCGCTTCCTGGACGAGGCAACGACCTTAGAGTAGCATCGGATACGGGCGTATAACAATTAACCGGTGAGAAGAGCAGACTGAGAAACGGGAGATATAATAGCATCATTAAAAGGGCAAGAGCTGGTCGCCCTGACACTGCCATGGTCATCGTAAGCCGTGCAACAAGAAATCGTAGCTTCGTGATAGATCATGTCATGGTAACCTATTAAACAAAATCAGCCCAATATGCCAGATGGCGTCGAATGGGATATTCAATGCCTACCTAGATATAAATATACATGAGGACAGGCCGACTGGAACAAATCTCCGCAATCCCGTGTCGTGGGGACTGAGTGCTGTCCTACCGTTGCCTTTGATGCCCTTCCGAGCACCCTGATAAACAAAACCCCGTCGAAATTAATCCCGGGTCCTGCCAAGCCTTCGCGGCTCGGCGCTTATTCTGAAACTTTAATAGCACGTGAGTATAATTTTGGACGTTTCCGCGCAAAGAGAAAACGAGAGATGAGAAACGTGTTCCTGTATCCCGTCTCTACTGCCATTGATACTTCTATTCTCGAGTACTTTACTATGGCCTAGAGGGAAATTCTTATCCTCAGCTTGTACTATATTTTTGAGTTATGTTTTGCCTTCGGTCTTGTCATAGGTTGAGCTTCCGGCTAGGCTCCTGGATTCACCGAGATATCACCATCAGAGTGCCGATACGCCAGAACGCTACAGATGCTCTCTCTAGTTCGCCAGGCTCGTTAAAAAGGTCAACAATCAGTGCCCAGAATGGCCCATTGCGTGCGCCGCTTCGATATCCTCAAGCCAAAACACAACCGGTTCAAAACAGAGGTTAGACTGCAACCTACATTCAATCTGCTCCAAGCTATATAAGTTGACGTCCTATACAGCGGCGCGCCTAAAGCCGAAACAGGTAGTAATATATCATGCCGGTACTGGGAAGATTGCTTTTATCGGTTTGATGCGAGTTACGACTATCCTAATATTCGTCGTTTCCTGCACCGTGGTGGCTCCGGCTTTCTATGCGGCTGAATTCCCATGGTATATAGCTCCTGCAAGTGAGTATACCGCCTTTCCAAAAGCAATAATACCATTTTTAATAGTTATCTTAAACAGTCGTCCTTGGCGGGGCAATACCAATGCTATTCGTCTCCTTTACAGCCGCTCCGTTCGTGAACCAAGTGTACCTCTCCCTTCCGAACTTTACCCAGCAGTCAAGAGAACACCTACGAGCGTACCTCAATAAAATCCCACGTAATGCCACATTAAATGTTGAGACTATGAAGTTTAACTTCTACCCAAAGCGAACACTCGTCTCAATATCAGATTTAGTCCCTCGCACATCAATGGTTCGCCCTGTGAGCTTTATGAACATTAATCCGCAGCCTAGGCCGTGGTGGAAGGGAAGAGATCAGGTGCTGTTCTTCGCACCTGAGAAGAGCCGGCCAGCAAGATCGACCCCGAGATTTCTCCCCGAGATATGGGAGCAAGTCTTTACCCTAATTAAGAGCAACAGGGCACCATAAAGGAATTTCCAGGATAAATTTCCGGATTTTGTTTTCATGAACGATAAGATTACTGACGGCACCATCCTTTTGACCTTGAATGTGTTCTGGATACCCGGCCATAATGCATAAATACCCTCCCCTCGTGCTCCTGTCTAAAACAAGCACCCTACCCTTTACCTCTGCGGAAGTCTAGCTTGATTACCGGTAGGCAGTAGTTTGCTCATAATCGATATCCAGCTAGATTAATACACTGTTTCTTCCTTTGTTCTCAATCTAAGCTTCAAGGGTTTCGAGGGTTTTGGTAGGCAACTTCCACAATATAAAAAGGGCCTTTTTTTTTACATTCCTCTCTCTTCTACCTTCCACCACCTTCATGTCATAAACACCCTCACTATTTCTTCAGCTCTTCCTCAGTCTCTTCACATCCAGCGCTTATATCTTGATTTTCTACAAGATAATAAATTGCACTTCCTGCATCATCTGCTTTATAACCAATACCAATTTATTGGAAGGTAAGGGACCGCAAATAAGTTACTTTTCTCTTTCACTCTACCCTTGGTTCATATAACAATACTATCTACTCTCAATCAGCCTTCTGCTCAATCGCATGCTGTGCAATGAAGTGAGATCCTCTGCTAAGAAAGTGGTTTCTTGCAACCCCTCTAATATTGGGTTGCTCTCCCGTTTCATTGTTTATTTACAAACGCATTTTCCTATGAAAACAACATTCCACATTGCTCCTGAATCCAACAACTCACACATAAGCCTCTGCTTCTAGGCATATTTTCTGATCTAGTTCCACAGTTCCTGGGATCTAAGACAATCGGAGTTTACTTATCTACCCTTCCAATCATCATGGACACCTTGACTGCTGGTGAACAGCGCACCTTCATGCTGGGCCTTCTCTGCTCTACCGATGGCCTGAACAATATCAAGGTAAATTGCCCTTGGAGAGGCTCGGTCCGGGTTTCAGTTGATTGACCATATTATATAACCGCGTCGATTTTCACCGATGACATTTAAATGCATGGCTAACATCGTATCCTTACGCGTAACTAGGTTGACTATGACAAATTGGCTGAAAAGGCTGGTTTTAAGAATGCCGCCTGTGCTTCTGTCCTCTTCAACAAATCAAGACGTAAGATCCTGTCTGCCTTGACCGAAGATGGTACACTTGCCCCTACCAACGGCAGCCCAAAAAAGGTATGCATCTTTTAGACATTATATGCTGGGAGACGTTTCTAAGGTGCGAGTAGGCTAGCGATAAGGTCACCAAACCCCGTAAATCCCCAGCAAAGGGAAAAGGTGCTACCACTACTACTGATGAGGAATCAAATGGCAACGAAGAAACGCAGGCCAAACCCGTCAAGGCTCCCAAGACCAGAGGAGGAAAAGGAAAGACTGGAGGGAGAGTTAAGGCTGATCCCATGGCGTAAGTTCCCATGATATTTCCCGTATGTTAGCCCATTTCTAATGAGAGACAGAATGGTTCCCATCAAGCATGAAGGGTTTGTAAAGGAAGAGCCTCTTCACGAAGATTTCGCCAAAGGTATAATTGATGGAACACTCTATTCATACTCAGATGTATCACTAAACACTCTTTGGGCAGTAGGAGCATTCTCTAACGGCAATGGGACTACTGCGACTGGAAGCCCCTCGAACTCTGAGGTTGATGATGAGGCCCTCTAGTTGCATGTTAACTCTTGCGCAGAGCTACATGAGGATTTGCAACAATAATCTCTCGCGAACTGCCACTGTGGTATTGGGTTTTAAGTACTGTTTTGATCAACATTGGCTGCCTGCCTTGGTGATTTGGTATATCGGTCTGACTGGAATGTATCCCTTCGTCAAGCATGTTCTTGCCATGATCCTCTGAAGCCACGTCATGTTGGTCCCTCTTGTGTATTTCCTCTCTTTCACCATCTGAACACCGGGGCTCCTGGCTACTTTAGGCTCCAGTAAGCGAAATACAGGGGTTTCTTATCAAACCAGATTTGTCTATCATTGGGTGCTTGCCTACCTAGTTACCGCCGAGCCTCTTGAACACTTCTCAAATTAACTAACTTACCCACCAGTTAACTTAACTAGTTGTCGAGTTAACGGGTGAACCAGCCAAGAAGACTATCAGCCGTGGAAGCAGCCGAAGGTAGACTTCCGAACCCCTCAGGCAGCCGCCAAAGCGTCTCTGTCGTAAACATTTCAGCTTCATTTCACGCCTCCCCTCCTTTTACTAGTTAGAAGGGCTGGATATTTTCTCTATAGTTATTGTCGCTGGTTAGTTAACTAGTTACTTCGCCATGGCAACCCAGCAAACGACAGACGCACCATGGCATGCCGCCTTTCCAAACCCCACGACGACTCCCGGGGCTGTAAGCTGCTCTGAAGTCCTCGGATGGCTATCAAGGAGTGATGGGCCACTGAATTATGTGCTGGTTGATGTACGCAGGGTCGACCACGAGGTAAGGCTCGACTGCTCGACTGGGCTTCCATAACCAGACATGATATTGAGCAGAGCTATGCATGCCTTATTAGCTAGATACCAATATCCTCACAGACACTCTATTCTCATGCACATACTCATACTCACATTCTTTGTCTCTAGGGCGGAACAATACGTGGCTCTATCAACCTACCGGCCCAAAGTTTCTACGCATCGCGTCCAACCCTTTACAAACTGCTGAAGCAGGCTGGTATTAAAAAGGCTGTTTTTTACTGCGGTGAGATTCCCCCTCTATTTACACACTACTTTAGTTTGGGTATTATAGCTGGCTAATATATGCAACAGGTTCATGCCATGGCCGAGGACCTCGGGCGGCAGGCTGGTTTGCCGACTACCTTCAGGAACAAGGGGAAAGCGCTATCCAAAGCCTTATTCTTGAAGGCGGTATTAAAGGCTGGGTAAAGGCCGGAGAAGACTATGTGGCAAACATGGATGGTTACGATCCTGCTCCTTGGAACCAGTGAATCAAAGTTATCATATAGAATCTAGGAGATGTGAATATATCTATGCTTAACTATAAAGTGCGTGGTAATGATACACACGAGTTGTAGAATGAATAATGGCGTGGCCTTGCTATCCAGATTCCACACCAAGTATATAATAGATATTCAATGAAAGATCGATACTCTGAACGCAGCAAGGGTATTTGTGCGGTAAAGATTATAACGCTTCAATGGCCTTGAGGAGTATCTCAACTCCACGGTCACCATTTTTCGACCGAGTAGCCTCATCAGTTGCCTGTGCAGACTCCTTTAACATCCAGGAAACATCACTCCACCAACCCAGGCCAATCAGTCCACCGCCTTTTCGTTTCTCGAGACTCTCCTTCATCCGGCTGGTATGTTCCCATTGCTTCGCAGCGATTTCTGCACCTTCAACCACCTTGGATGGAATGCCACACATTGAGGCACAGTGCATTCCAAAACTACCTTCCGCGACCCCATCCTCTAGTTTGTAGAGGAAAGTCACACGTCTTTCAGCATCGTCGACATGAATCCGCATTCTGCGGGCAGCAATTTCAGGGTGACCCTCGAATTCAGCTGCGAGTGAGTGATAATGAGTAGCAAAGAAACCTAGAGCGCCTATATGAGTAGCGACATGGTGAAGTACCGCTTGTGCCACAGCAACGCCGTCATAAGAGCTAGTTCCACGTCCTAGTTCGTCCAATATGACCAAGGAACGGGGAGTTGCTTCAGAGAGAATTTTCTTGGTCTCGGAAAGCTCGACAAAGAAGGTGGATTGAGCAGCAAATATGTTGTCATTAGCCCCAAGCCTGGACATAATGCGATCAACCGGAGTTAGGCGGGCATATTCGCAAGGAACATAGCAACCTATTTGTGCCATGATAACCGCCGTGCAAGTCTAACAGAGGTTAGTTGAGGGGAACAAAGTTGGGTGCAGAGGCTAAACTGACCATTCTCAAAACTGTAGACTTTCCTGCTGCGTTTGCACCAGTCAGAAGGTTAATGCTTGATGTATCCCCTCCAAGTTTGACATCATTAGGAATGAAGTCTCCAACATTAGGCATCATGCAGGGGTGGCGGAGTTCTTTGAAATCAAGTACACTGCGCTCATCATTGACAAATATAGGACGACAACTTGGGTGTCCTAGTGCGGTGGAAGCTTTGGCTAACCCGATCAGACAATCAAGCTGGGCAATTATCTTTACCGCTGCAAGCCAGCTTGAGTAATCTCTGTCGAATCGAGCATAAAATCGGCCAGCAACGCCCTTCACAACCTGAGCATGTGTCTCACGAGCTTCCTGAAGTTTTCGAATTAATGCTCTTAGCTCTGGGAAATAATATCGCTTAACCTGCTTCGTGGCGGACATTTGGTCCCAGGATTTTGGTATGTTCTTGATCTTAATCGGAACCTCAAGCTGGTAAATTTCTTTGCCATTATCCTTGAAAACAATGGTCGAACATTTTAACTCCTTTCTGGTCCGTTGTAGTACCTGCTCTAATTCCTCCTCCAATTGTTCAATGTTCTTTTTGGATGCGTCAAATTCTTCCTCGATACCTTCCTCTGGGACTAAGATATCACTTTCTCTAGCCTTAGCGCGGTCAAATGCTGTCTCCCAGAACTGCAAGAGACCATTGAGGTCCGGCATGGCAGAGATCAATTGGCCGATTAATCCATGGCCGGACCCAGCTTCTTTCAGAAGACTCATTGTATACTCGATTTGTTCAAACCCCTCAAGTACACGTACGAAATCCTGAGCTTTGCAGGTACCAGCGTGAACTCGAGATATAAGTCGTTCAAGATCCGGCATTTTGGTCAACTGTGACGAGAATTGCTCACGCACTGTGCTATCTGCATTTAGGGACTCAACAGCGTCAAGCCGGGCATTGATCTTCTTGATATCCATCAGGGGATGGCAAACCCATTGTTTGAACAACCGCTTCCCAAACGGCGTAACACAGCGGTTGAGTAGATGAAACAGCGTTCCTTCCGAGCTGCCGTCGTATGTGTTTGCGAATATTTCAAGGTTGATTAGGGTCTGCCCGTCCAGTACGAGGCTGGATGCTTTCTTGATTGGATCGTACCAAGTGAAATTTCCTATGGTGATGAGGTCCCGTCCAATTTTTAGCATTTCAAGGTACTGCAAAAGAGCCCCAAAAGCAGACATGACCAAATCTTTATCCCGAGCGTCTTGCAATGCCTGCGGCCAGGCAGATGCTTTATTTTTGTCCTCCGAAACGAAATAGTCACCTGCGTCCAGTTCCCGAACGGTGACATCAGCCTCCCAGAATTCCTTCCCGGGCTTCAGGTAATTCCAGAGAGTAGTTGGGCCGGTATTGTTCTTCAGTATTCTGAGGGCTTTGGTAGACATAACAGATTTCTCAAGTAACAATTCCTGGGGTCTGGTCTGGGCAACAAAGGTCTCGAACCTTGTCATATCCACATCGTCAACGAATTGAGATAAGAAAAACTGCCCGGTAGCTGTATCGACGAACGATATACCAAAAGCTGGCAAGCCATCAATAATAACTTCTTTGATTGCCACGCAGTATGTAGACATATCGCCCTGAATCATTGACCCTTCCACCAAGGTTCCAGTGGTAAGAACACATGCTAGCTCTCGTTTTATGACCTTGTCTTCCTTTTGAGCTTTGCCCATCTTATTGCCTTTATCCTCGCGTTCTCTCATTTCTTTGCTTAATGCAGACTCTGACTGGTCCACACGAGCAATCTTGAATCCTTTTGCAACAAATTGGTTGGCCCAATGATCAAGACTCATTTCGGGCACTCCGACCATACGCATATTGACTCTATCCGTAAGTTTGAGATCAAAAAGTTGGTGACCTATAGTGGCATCATTTTCGTACAGCTCGTAGAATTTCCCCTTCTTGAAAAACACAACGGTATCCCAGAATTTCTGTTTGATCTCCCAATACTGCTTTTCAAATGGCGAAAATTTGGACCAGGCTAGAGGTGGGATATATAAAGTACGGGGGTCATAGTCAGGATGACCAAGTGGATTTTTATCCATATCCATAATATTGGCAAGCCATGGGTATCGATTTTCCGGCTCCGTCATATGGGCCTTTTTTTGCTTGCTACTGGAGTGTGTCTCTGGCTTGACTAGGGGTTTTCGAGGCTCATATGGTTCTACATTGTCGGGATCATAGCGCCACTTTTGGGTGGAACCAGACGTGCGCTGAGGGATCTCCAAGTCCATGTCATCACCAGTAACAGGCGGTGGACTGCTCGATTCTTTCTTAGAAGCTGCCTTGGAAGGGCGCTTTCGTTTCCTAGATGACTTCACTTCTTCTTCTGATTCGTCGTCTGGGACGATGAAGTCATCGGTATCTGCAATGGGTCAGCTCAATCGTTAAAAGTTATGCTTAACGGTGCAATGACCATACCATCTATGTACTTATCTTCGTCACTATCATTATCGGGCTTGAAGCATTCTTCGTCACTACTATGGTCTGCAGTCCTTCTTCGTTTCTGAGACCGCCCTCGTGCGTTTCTCCTCCCTGGTTGGACAACATCCTCGTCCTCAGATTCTTCATAACTTTTAACCGCCGTCCTCGCCTGGATAATAGTTAGTCTGGAAACTCAAGAAACCAATACAGCAGGTACTTCTGGGTACATTGGTAGCATACCCGTCTGCTGGATGTGTTAGAGAACTCATGGTTCCCTGAAGATATTTTCCTCACAGTGGTCGGCGTGTCTTCTTCGAGAGGTTCAATTGCATCACTACTCGGAACTGGAGTAATATTCTGATCGTCATCTAGCCTCTGTTTCGAAAATTTGCATCTCACCGAGTTGGTGGTTGCTTCGCTGAGTGGACTGGCTCCGAGCGGAGAAGATGCTGGCGGATTGGAACTTCGTTGGGAGGTTGATGGAGCCGAAGGAGACGATTTGGGCTGGAAGAACCCCAAGATGGACTTCTGGGTCTTGTTCACGTTCTGTGTACTTGGTGTTGACCGCTTCAGGACGCGAGAGGGAGCAGGCGTCGTTTGGGCGGATGATCCCATTCTCACAAGGAATTAAGGAAAGAAATGGAAGGGAGGGGCTTGGAATTCATCAATATACAATAACAATAGCAGGTAAATAAGGGGCAGTGCTAGAAATTGAAGCTGAACGAGAGCAGTAATCGCTAGGTACTATGACATATGTAGATGGACGAACGTTGGAAGGAAATCCCCCTTGGGATTCCCATTAACAAAGCTTGCTTATCTTATCAGACGAACACGAAAACGCGTAACCGGAGCGCGACGTGGCACGTGATAAATCGTAATATCTATGTTCCATTCCGACCCATTACGTAATCAGTCCGACGGCCTCACAGGACGGGGGACCTCACCCAATGGATGGCATGGAACGTCAATGGTACGTAGGTGCTGTGCTGGACCTGGAGTGCACGGAGAAAGCTCAGAGACGGAATAGATTGGTATATAATATTATTATACAAAATTGCGTTAAACATAAAGTGATTTAACCCAGGGAGATCTAAAGTGCCATCCAATCGCCAAACACTAAAGGAAAACTGTAACCCCAATAAAGAAAACTAGTGTACAGCATGCACCGTGTATAACGACAAACGCTCAAAATGAAATCAGCAACGAAGAAACGAGGTGTCACGGCCACGCCTGTCGCTGCTCCTTCTCCTTCATCAGTTCTGCTTCTTCCTCTCTCTCCTTTTGGTCAGACCATTCCTGGAGTGAAACAATCTTTGGTTTCCGGCCGCCAGCGGAGCCCCCGGCAATACCAGGCCGTTGGACTTGTCGCCCAGCAATTCTGCGTTTTTTCGCGAACAGATCTCGATCTTTTTGCTCTTCGGCTATCGGATCTTTCTCCGGTTCTGATTGCGGTACAATCAAGCCCTGTTCTTCGAATTCCTTGTCACTGATAACTTTGATAATTTTAACTCTCCATTTCCCGATTCGAAGAATCAGCAGACTCCCGTCAATGAGGAATTTTTCTGTAACATCAGCGGGCCATGTTCTGAGAGGCACATAACTTAATGCATCACCCATTTGCTCCGCACCACTGGGCATGCAGCCAACGGATGCTCCATTGTTGACAATAATTCGATGCCCTTCCTGTTTGGAGGAGACCATTCCAGCGGAGTAGAGAATCTTGTGAAAGTATTGTCCGACAACCAGAGAGCGAGGTAGAACTAGATGATGCGTGGGTGCCGTAAAAGCATTCATCTGCGGGGCTTTCTTGTTTACCCCAGCATTGATAAATTCCGGAATTCCAGAGGGCGATAAAGGTATTGATTTGGAGTCTGACTTGGTTGATGCTGAGCCCTGAGGTTGGAAAATGGCTTTATGGGCCTTGGATGCTTCCTCTGCTTCCTTAGGGCCATGTACAAGCTCCACAAATTCTTGCGCAAGAGTGTGTTGAGCAACCCGACGGGAGGGGGCCTTGTTATGTTCCTCGATTATTTCAGGGATGCGGGAGATTGGCAGAAACGTAAACATTTTTAGTAGCCGCTCCATGTCTTGATCGGGTTGACGCATGAAGTACTATCTTTTGTCAGCCCATAGTCTTGAAAATACACTCGAGAAGGGTGGCAGTATATATATAACACACCTGGTAAAGGTCATAAGTTGACGTCATATCCTTATCGAGCCATATCGAATTACCGGCAGATTTGCCAATCTTTTCCCCCGTCGACGTAGTGAGCAATGGTACTGTAAGTCCAAACGGCATTGATAATTCCGGGTCTTCTCCTGGCTTAGTTTCAATCGGCGAAGTTTTTAAGACTTGCTTAATGGTATCAATTCCAAATTGAATGTTGCCAGACTGATCAGAACCTCCGACTTGAATCATAACCCCTTTTTGATAGAGATGCCACCAATCCCATGCTTGCATTATCGGGTAACAGAATTCGGTAAAGGACATGCCGCTTCCACTTTCAAGGCGCGTCTTTACCCTATTCCCATGGGCGTTAGGAACCATAATACATAGGGAGAAAAAATATCCCCATGGGTGAGTTTTAACTTACGGTTCTCGTCCTAGCATTGTTCCTATCCTTGCATGTTGCCCCAGAGTACCCAAGACATCAATTAGCGTTTCTTTATTCCACCAGGTATTATTGTTCTCTAGTGCTCGTCTCCAAGCCCATTCCCACGAGTAACCGTGCTTGCCTCCGTATCTTTCAAATGAAGCTCCGAGTTTTTTTAGTTGCATATGCATGTTGGCGATGTAGGCTTTTCGAGAGGCGTTGCTAAGGACGGGTCGCGCTGTTGTTCGCCCGGTAGGATCCCCGACCCTTGAGGTAGAACCACCCAACTATCACATCACGTTAATAAAGCCGAGGAGAAAACTGAAGATACCCTTTGAAAAGCTCCTAACAGCCTTATGAATACAAAAACCAGATGCTACTCACAAGCCAGACAGATTTCATCCCATGTACGTAGGCCCATCCAAGAATCATAAATGGAAGCATATGTCCTACATGCATCGACGGGGCAGTAGGGTCGATTCCGGCGTACAACCCTACTCGTTTATTTGTAATCATCTTATCCAAAGCATCGCGGTCCCTAAATGAGGAAAGGAATAGAATATATCGGTTAGCAACGTGTGTCGGAGATATAAAAAAATAGGAAACTATTGAGTTTACCCCCCAATAACTGAACGAATCAGTCCTCTTTCCTCCATAAGGCTCAGAAAGCTCTGCCTTTTCCCTTCTTTGATTTCATTCGCCCAACCTTCCCATTGCGCCTCTGCCTCAGCCATCCGGGCTAAGTATCTTTGCGAAATGCATCTTCTTTGGACGGCGCCGGGGACTGATCTGGGAGGATAAAGCGGATTTCTCCGAATTGAGGTTGCATTTCGAGATAAAGCACATGACAAGGAAAGTATATCCCTCGAAAGGGGTTTGTACAAGAAAGACCGCATCATAATCGTGTTGTTTTTGATATGGAGAAGCAAGGATTGATATCATTGACGATTGACCTTTTTGCACCCAGGAAAAATATTAACGCGATAAGCGCGGAGCACGGGGTGTGGGTCTGATTGCCGCGCAAAACTCTACAATTGGGCCAGTTTAGTTAACTGATAAAGTTCAAGCTTTGGCATGTCGACACCACTTCGCTACACTACATCATCAGTACCTGAACAACCACTTCATTACGCCGTCCGGAATCCAAACCCATCTTCTTCCAAGCAGTTAGAACGTCAACTGATAGAATACAGCCCTCGTGATTAACCCCTCGCTGCACTGTTTCAACCGGCACTGGTAGCCCATGCATCAATATCATGAAGTTTTCCGCGATACTCCTTTCTGCCAAGTCAGAAATCCATAAGCCCAACCTTCCAAGTGCCTTGAGCGTAACATTAAACCGAAGGTCATTTCCCGGGACCATTGATATATCTGATCCGATTATAGCTGCGGCTCCTGTCATTTTATCGAGCAGCCCCAGCACAGAAACCTTAAGTCGCGATTTTGTTCCTGCGGCACAGGACTTCGACTTTTTGGGCACATCGAATGCATAAACAGGGTATACAGTGAGAATATCATAGTCTCTTGGCTCCAGTGTCACAAGCACCATTGCGTGGGCATCAGTTTGATGCATTGGTTTTGTGACATTTCCCGACTTGTGGCTGCGAATAATGTATTCGTTATCATTGCTCGATAAGACACCAGGAAAATCGGACAGAGGGATGAGAGCGGAGGCATTTTCTGACGCAATATTGAATATGCCTAAGAATCCACTGCCAGTTCTCGCCCAGCCGGTAAATGATCCAATTCTCAAAAGATGTCCATCGTCATAGCTATTATACACATCTCTGCTGTACCCCGCAACGCTGGGGCGTAGTATCACTGTATCGCCTCTCGTTGTTGGGGCAGTCATCTGGTTAATAACTGTCAGGTTGTGCTTCCCAGGCTCATCTGTTATAGAAATGACGCCGCCCGACACGCATCTGGCGGCTGCATGGAACGATGCATAGGAATGGGACGTTTGGAACATATCCCAATCTGGAATAATGTTGAGATATCTTGTCAGCAAACTGTTGTGCGCGTTGCAAAAAGTATGCCATGTATGAGAAGGTTCTATATCTGGGAAAAAGTCATCTGAGTTTCTCAGTATGAGTCGAGGTTTGTTGGTGGGTAGGAGGGAGTGAAATATGATTTGGGGGGCCTGGGACATGCACGATATGGGTCTTGCTTGAAAATGTCGCGACAATGACATGGACCAAGAATCCTGGTACGTTGTTATACAACGCTGCCGAATGTTTGCGCCTTTGAGGCTATCCAAAGCGGACTGGACGTCAGTCTTCACTGAATCTACACCTGCTGAAGATAGGAAGGTGTAAAAGTCATCATAAAACGAAGGTATATCATCGGGATCGATGATTCTAATTTTGCTGGAGGCGAATTCCCCTGTTCTTTCGACCTCTATTGTGTTATACTTGGATGCTATTTCACCTACTGGTGAAATGCCCCCCCAGTAACCCAACAAAGCGTGCCATACGGAAACATGTTTTATCCCCTCATTTTCTTGACGGATCTTAGCGATTGTTTGTTGTAGGCCATGTGGAAATCCGCCCTGGCTTGCTTCAAAACGTGTTATACCCCGCTCAAACTGCGATTGGCCCTCGTTATCCAGAGACTGCCAACCGTCATCAATAATAAGGCTAGAAATTTGGATCCCATTTTTCTTGAGAGACTGAAGAGCGTTTAATATGTTTTGTTCAGTCAAATTCTGACCAAGTGCATTCCACGTGCAGTATGTCAGTCCATCGTACCATTCTGGTTGCCATTGGGGTGTTAGCCCATTTTCTACCACTGTTTGAGCCGGCTCTTGGTCATTATCTGCTGGGTATATATGCTGTAAAGCCACTGAATAGTTTTGCGATTTCTTTCGAGCTTCATATATTGCCGCAGCCATGGCTATCTCAAATGAACTAGCAATTGCAGCCACAGCCTCACTCTTCGCTTCGCGGTTGTTGTCATTTGTTGAACTTATGATGAGTTCACCATGGTTACCAGATTGGAAGACGGTCAAAACATTGTCAATGCCGCTCACAGAGACCAGAACTAACACGATACCATCTCGGTATACGAAAGATGAGACTAAAGCATCTTCGTTCAAGTTATAGCTTGTCGTTCCGTGCCGTGGTGCTAGCCATGATTCCGAAGCTCGTACAAGAGAAAAGGTTCGAACATAGTCTTTCGGAGTACCAAGCAAGATTCTGGAGGTCTTGCTCTCTCCGTTGATGGCTGGCTCAGCCTGGGAGCTGATATTCCAAAGCAAAGCACCTGCAGCATCACTTCTCCCAGGTTTAATGTCAATATTGTTATTCATCGAATGCAGGTAGTTTTGCAGAGAGTGTGTCTTGTCATTCGATAAAGGTTTCAGTGGTTCGATAATGATCTCTCCATTCTTGGATTTAAACACTTCATTAGCCCACTGCCATGCGCAGTCCGCCCTTGGTTTGTATTTTACGGTAAACTCCGCATGCTTTCCCTCTGTGGGAAGAGGTATTTCGGCAACGAATGCTTTCCGGAAGCATCTCTTTGAAGTGTCCTCACTAATTACAGTGGGCTGAGAGTTAGGAGAACTCTTTAATTCAAGTCCTGTCCAGGCGTCACTGCAAATATTGTGCCAAACGACAACCTCACAAGACTGTTCCGGAAACCGATGATCTGATTCAAGCACCACTGTAAAACTCAATTTCTGTTGCAAATAGGTGTTAGCCTCCAAGTGAGAATCGATTAAAAAACAACGTTATCTTGTCTAGAATATAATCTCTAGAGTGGTGCAGAAGCAAAAACTGTTGCCCTTACATTTGTGGCGTGGATATTATCTTGTGGCCCCCTTTTCCGTTGCATGAAAGTAATCTGGCCCAGAGGAGGCCAAGATGTAATACTAGAAAGAAGACACATCTCTAACCTGGATATATATATTATTGAAAGATCTCTCTTTCTCTCTATTATACGATGCACGGAACTGGTCGGAACCGTCTAGTAGTCATCAAGAAGCTGAGATAGAAGACTTCCACGGGGGTCCCCTTCTCTGTCTAAGAAAGCAGTAGTTGAGTAGCTGATCCTTTAGTTACCACCACCGGATAAGTGGTCCAATATAACTAATGGCTGCCCTAAATATGGCTGATAACGAAACGACCTTCATATAGTTATTCCTTCTTGTAATACCGTATATCCGCTAGTTAATTTAGTGTGGTCAGACCTTGGTGGCCATGGGATCTATTGGATGCAGGTTGGTCATGCAAGCAAGTCATTTACGATAATTAACGCAGCCAGATGGTTAACTTAGTAACTGCCTCATGTGAACGTCATTTCTGCAGAAAAATAACTATAGGAAGACATCTAATTACAGAGAGCAATACAGTTGTACCATTCTGTTTGTGTTATATATATAACCTGTTAATATAAACAAACTAGTTACCTGCTTGATGTGATACGTATGGCATTAACCTTGGAGATCGCCTCCCATGCCTCCAAATGTCACCGTCTTGATGGTAAGGAATTCGTCGATTCCATACTTGCTACCCTCCCGACCAAATCCACTCTGTTTGACTCCACCAAATCTGGATTTAAAGTCAGCAAGTGTTGTGCTAAATTGGGGTAGTTAGAAGGGTGAGAAGCTTACGGGGCAACCGTGTCACTGATAATACCCGTGTTCACACCAACCATGCCCACTTCCAGGGCTTCGGCAACACGGAAGATGCGCTGCACATCCTTGCTATAGAAATATCCAGCAAGGCCGACTTCAGCAGCGTTGGCAAGTTCCACGACTTCCTTCTCTGTCTCGAACGGATAAATGCCAGCTACGGGGCCGAAGGTTTCTTCAGATGCCATTCGCATATCTTTTGTCATCTCGGTAACAACCGTAGGGAAAAAGAAGTTCGACCCGAGCTCAGGAGCTCTACTCCCGCCGATAATTACTTTGCCGCCTTTCGCTTGAGCATCGCTGACATGTTCGTGTACTTTGTCAATCGCACGGGAGTGAATGAGGGGTCCATGTGTAACTCCTTCATTAAATCCATGACCCAGGGTGAATCCTCCCACTTTCTCTGCAAATTTAGAAGTAAACTCATCATAGACACCTCTTTGGACGTAAAGGCGGTTAGCACACACACATGTTTGGCCTGAACTGCGAAATTTTGATGCAATGGCACCGGTAACAGCACCGTCGATATCAGAAACGTCGTCAAATACAATGAAGGGTGCGTTTCCTCCCAGCTCGAAAGACAACTTTTTCATTGTAGACGCAGACTGCTTCATAAGCAGCTTTCCTACTGCAGTTGAGCCAGTAAAGGATACTTTGCGGATCTCCGGAGCAGTTGTAAGAGATAGACCGACCTCCGGGGTGTTCTTCAAGGCAGTAACTATATTTACGACACCCTTTGGAATTCCTGCACGGGCAGCCAGCTCAGCAATAGCATTTGCAGTGAAGGGCGTCTCTCCTGGAGACTTGGCCACAACAGTACAACCAGCAGCTAATGCCGGAGCGATCTTTCGCGTGATCATAGCTGCAGGGAAATTCCAGGGTGTGATGAAGCCGCAAACACCAACAGGCTCTTTGATTGTCATAATTCTGTTTCCAGGAACTGTAGCTGGAATAGTATCACCATATATCCTGGGGGCTTCTTCGCTGAACCACTCGAAGAAGCTAGCAGCATAGTTGACCTCTCCTTTCGCATCAGTTAACGGTTTCCCATTTTCCCATGTGATCAGAGTTGCTAGGTCTTCGGCATTGTCTATCATCAACTGATGCCATCTTCGTAGCATCCTGGCACGTTCGCGGGCAGTGGTCTTTCGGAAAGATGGGAATGCGGAAACGGCGGCATCGATTGCTTTCTGGGTATCGGCGGGAGTGAATTCTGGACAGGTGCCAATGAGTTTACCAGTTGAAGGATCTGTATCGAGTTTCATATAGAAGATAATAGTCAGAGTTTGAAATCATATATTTGGTGATGGGAGAACAGTACCTTGAACTTCGAATGTCTCTCCAGAACTCGCATCTACCCATTCTCCATTAACGTAGCATTTTTCAATAAATAAGGATTTATCTTTCAACTACAGTGATTTCTTCGTTAGATGTTATCTGGATAGGCCATATCAAAATATACCTACTTACCTGAGGTACTGTATGCATTGCGTAATGTCGTCTTCCGTATGACGTTGGGGGAATGCGAACAGAGTATGCAACATGCGACCGAGAAAACTGCTTAGAAATCAAACGAAGAGCGCTTGTCATCATGGTGAATGTGGGAGAAAAGAATAGAGGCCAGGACAGCTATTTAACCTGGATGGCTGACCTATGCTGACTCGACTCATGCAGGAGGCGGGGACCAAAGGGCGTTCTAAGTAGCCGGGGTCAAAACAGAAGCCGAAGCTTGGACAGAGTGACAAGCACTCTGGAGTAAGAGGGACTTCGGAATGGTAGCCTAAGCTTGTGGAGTTAGTTAGACGAGATATATTACTTGCCCGCTCCAGTTGTTATTCCTGCTGCTGCTGCTTCTGTTGTTGTTGTTGTTGTTGTTGTTGTTGTTGTTGTATAAGTGTTATCCTGCTTGCTGCGGTTCCGGCTGTTTGGAAGCTTTTTGAGGCGCCAAGACGGCATCTCGGTTCGGCGATATAAGCTTAACTGCCCTGGGGAGAAACATGAAGTGACGCCGAGAGAAAAGGAAGGAAGCTTTGTATTCTGTATAGCAGGAAGCTGGTAGGATAGCTACAATGTTTGATAGCTACTGAAAGATGCTAAATATAATGTCATTTATACACCCGTTTGGCAAGCTGAATTTTCGACTCCGCCAGTAGATCTGCATGGGCCTTTTTAAGATGCTGGTTAAGATTCCATGCCCTAGAAAACCCTCTCAATTGACGCGGACAGCCTTTAACGGGACAGTATCTTTCATCTTGTTTTGGATTGTCAGTGCCATTGAATATTGGCCGGTTCCCCATCAGTTTGGCTTCTGTGTCTGACTGGTCTGACTGGTCTGACTCTGCATGTTTCCAGCACGGCATGCCATCTTCTGTTTTCCCAAGTTGCACTTTGTTCTCGTACATGGTTCTAAACGCCTGGTCCTCTCCAAACAGGTCTGCACACCGTCGAGAAGCCCTCATGACTGCCGCTGTTGGCCATCCAGCCAATGAGGCCACGCCGAGGATTTCACTCCAGTCGCGAAGGCCGAAGCGTACTGGGCGTTTTTGAGGTCTTGTTTGAGAAGGGAGGTGGGATTTCAATCTGTCAACCCTATTTTCGCGGTCTTGTGATGGTGAAGTGGACGTTATCTTATCATCTTCACTTTTGTCACCGTCCTCAGATCCTAGCACAGAGCGAGCGTAATTTATTGGCCTTGGGGACCTAGACTCGTCATTTCGTGTGCTGCTTCTGGCTCCTGTATTTGGCAATTTTGATTCTCTTTTTGATCCTCGGGATACCGCAGAACATGTATTCCGTGCTGTCTGGAGGTTCAGTAAAAGGTCATCAAGCCTTTCAAGGATATTTCTTGCCTCCGGGCGAAGGAGCTTCCTAGACTTTTCATCATCAGTCTGAATTACAGGATGAAGATTCGTATTTGGTGGTAACAAGTCATCGAATCCATTTTCGTCCTTAATTAGCACACTTTCGCTATCATACCCTGATGGCGATCCTTCCCTCTCAAACCGTCGAGCATCACGCCAATCCCAGGGCCTTGCCTCAAACCTTTGTCTGGATATTCTTATCATGTGTGCGATGATACATTCTTCCAATTCCGCACTGGGCCTATTATCCGGCATCATGCTCAGTGTCCAGGCGTCGTCTGGGTCTTTGTTGATACGTTCATCCGCTCTTGGAACTTCATCGGTAGGCATAGGCCAAGCGGTCCAACCTCTGGTGGGAGAAAAAGGGGGTATTGAATCTCGTTGCTCTTCACTTGAAGCTCCATTGAACTTTCCTGTTGCCAGTGTTCTGGCTTTCGCTTTCTTTGCTTTGTTCTTAAGCATAAACGAATTGTATAGGTGAATAGAAAGATCCCTTGACCGCATTGTTTCCAATGCAGCATATTCATGCCGTTCCCGTCTAGTCCATCCTCTCCAGGTGGATGGCGGCCCACGAAATTTATTCAAACGCGGAGGGCTTCCCTCTAGTTCTTTAAGTGAAGACGGAGGCTCATACTCTTCGTCATCAGAATCGCCAATTTCGTTCATACGTGGTATATCTGAATCTTGGCCCCTGGCGCCACGCATTTCGCTTCTGCCACGATAGTCTTCCAGTTTCTCATCATGCCCAAAGTCAGAGTAAGACGAGTTTCCTCCGGTAGCAGCATTCTGGGCTTCCTGGTTGCTTTGTATTTCATCTGGATTGAAAAGCGACGTGTACTTCCTCAGGCTGGGGGAAACAACACTGGAGCTAGGCGACGACATCTTATTCAAACCAACATGGATCCAAGGTCAGGAACAGAACAAAACGGCCTTTCAGAGGCTCGATCGAATCATCTATAATCGATCTCCATCATGAAGTAGAAGTAGAAAGATGAAAGACTGGCTGCAGTCAAATTTTTTATCAATTTGGCGACTTGAACAAGTTAGTTGGCCAGCCAATAGTTAAAATCTTGCAGATCCGTCCAGAACCCGTCACGTGCGACTGATAGCGAGCCCCCGTTGATATTAAATTGACGATTACTTAGATCCAACACTCAAGCAGATAGAATAGTTAGATACATAGTTAATTAGTGAAAATAGTTTTGATTCATCTTTTGATTTTATTCTATATCTACGTCATCATCGGTTATAAATCCTTTTCATTTCATGAGGCCCTGTTCAATCTTCCGTCGCTTCCTCCTGAGCTTCTCTGCCTCTTCCTCTTTCTTCTTGTTGGAGTACAGCATTTTATCCAGCAATTTACGCTTCTTCCTGCTAAGCATCATCTTTTGCCGTTCAAGTTCTTCTTCAGCCTTCTTCTTTTCAGCGGCGTACTTCTTGGACTTGGCTCCCTGGCCTTTCTTCGATTTCTTGGACGACTCAGGCTCGTGTACCGGCTGGAGGCCCCATGCTTCGGCCTCAAGCTCCTTTTGGTGTTGTTTCTGTGCGGCATCAGCTTCATCCTCGGATTCTTCGTCGAGTTCTTGTTCCTCGTCAAAGCCACCAAAAGATTCATCCGCTTCCACTTCGCTGTCATCTTCTTCATCATCATCTGAGTTTGCAATTTCCATACCACCATTTAGTGATTCTTTGTCTGACTCTTCCTCTCCATCAACGGCATCTTCCTCTTCATCTATTTCCGCAGTGGCTTCATCTTCCTTCTCTTCCTCCTCGCTCTCGTCCTCTTCCTCGGCAGCTCTTTCAGCCTCGCCCTCTGTTTCTTGATCTGCCAAACTCACTCGAGGGTCATACTCGCCATTAGATGGTTTGACCCATGGGCTTAGATGTGGAGGTAGAATGGCACCAGGTGCATATAGATCTGGTCTGAGAAGTTTTCCGTCATTCACGCAATCCCACACCCATTGTGGCTGAACATATATCCGGCCAGGAATTCTGTGTCCGGGTCGTACTCTCGGAACCGATTCCTCGCTTTCTTGAGGATTTTGAGGTAGTGGAGGAAGGGCCGACTCTGCAAGAGGAGGTCGATCAACAATTTGATGTGTTATCCTGGGGTCCAATTCATCATGTGTGAAGGCACCATCTCCTAGAACAGAGTCCCATCCTACACGCTTACAGCCAAAGGCACGTAGCAGAAATTCAAGGGGTGCACGAGGAGCTTCTCTTGAGATGAAAATAGTAAGTGGTGCAAATAAGGCGGCAGCTTCATTTCCACTGATCTGCGGCTGTGGGAGAGTATCCGCGTCTGGCGCTGCTGGCTCAAAGGTATCAATTGCATCCTCACGTTCAGTTGGCGTTTTCACTGCGGGAGCTTCTGAAGTTGTGTCAATTTTGACATTCTTTAGGATTGTGTTGACCTTTTCCTGGACCTCGTTTGAAACAGACTCCATCTCCTTATTTTCAACAGCCTCAATGGCGGTGTTTTCGCCATCGTCAATCTTCCTGCCTTCCAAAGTAAAAGCTGCAAGTTCAGCACCTTGCTCATCACTCCTGACATCGAACTTCGGAGGATAAACTAGCCCGATAGAGGTATACAGGCGGAAATTGACAAAGCCAAGCAGAGTCGTGTAGAACTCTACGAACGTTCCCATGATTCTGAAGTCAATGTCACCAGCCACCTGCTGCACGAAGCGATATGGGACGAGCCATAAGATGTCCTGGCCCTGGATTGTAGCTTGATAATATATTCCCTTTATCGAGAGGAAAGACTTGCGAAGCGAGTTGGTTGCAATCAAGTAGTGTTGGAATTCGTGGCAAAGCCTTTGGCAACGGGAAATGGTCTTTGGAGGAACCGTGGCAGTCGAAGGTAGGTTAGCAAAGAGGAATAGTAGCGACAGAGCATCATCTAGATCTCGCAGGGCATCGATGAATGTTGGATAGCGCTCCTTGACAAGATGATCAAGCGTAAGCTTTGGTGCAAGGTTCTTCTCTAAGCGTGACGCATCTCCGACCTGACCACGTCCGAGAGCTCTAGCAATCTTCTTTGAAAGGGCTTTCTGTTCGCGGAACTTATTCAAGAGTGGCTCGTGGAGAAGATACTGTATATCTCGAGTGTAGTAAAAGGTGGTGTTTGGGGTTGCAGACTTTGAAGCCTTTTTCTTGTTCCTGGGTTCACGAGGATAGATTCCTGCATCCTAGAGTCAACACTGCTTCCACATCTACCGCATCCCTAACTATCTAGAGCGTACCCTTGAAAATGCATAGTCGCCTGAAATCCGGAAGTGAAATCTGCAACTTTCTCACTGCCTGAGTTCTTGTAATATAGTTTTTGGCCTGGCCAGAGGTTCCTATTTGCGCGTATCAGCATGCGATCTCCTTGAGTAGAAAACGCCCATTGAAGCAGACAGTACCTTTCTTCTTAAGCTTCCCCATATTTTCGGCTTTTGCGACAGCCTGGTATGTGTGCAGATATGTCGTAGAAAGAAACCGGCGCAAATCGGTTTTTTTCTTCTTCCTCCTCAAGGTCGAAACTTTTTTTATCACAAAAAAAAAAAAAAAAAAAAAAAAGCTCGAGATGGTCCGAGCGTCTCCACTTTATCCTTTTTTCCGCGCGCCAAAAGGAACCAACACCAAAGCAGCGGCCAGAAGGAAGAGAGACGCTGGCTGAGTTGACTGCGATGTTCGTCCAGCAGACATACTGAGCGATGCCAATTGACAGGAGGAAGCTCTGTGTGTTTGGGGCGGCGGTCGCCCTGCGACTTGTCCTTATCTTGCTGTTCCCCGGCCTCCCCGACCTCCTAACTGGCCGTGTCGAAGTGTCAACTCCGATCAGCAGCTTCAAGAGGTGTACGTATCACCAACAATTCCTCTCCTGGGGCAATGGAGGTGCATGCTAACTGGCCTTTTTTCAACTATACACAGTGCAGGAAGGCTTGTTCCTATATCTTCGAAATGTCTCCCCTTACGACGGCGGGGTATTTCATCAGGTGCGCATATAGGCTCGAAGCTACCATGTTGCTCAGTAGCCAGCTCCTTTCTAACCAAAATACTACTGCGGGATACAGGCACCGATCTTCCTACCCTTGTTCTCTCTCATACCGCAGTCCCATGGATACACTATCCTGACGGTTCTTGTTTACACGCTGCTAGATCTCATTAACGCCAATGCGCTAATTGAGATATCAAATTCGGGCGAGTCAGTTGTGTCACGGCTATTTAGTTCACCGAGAAAGAATATAAGATGGGATGGTATCGCTATTGTGATCGGGTACGACATATAGTAACCCCCACGAATATATATCCAGCATCTAACAATTACATTTTTAGATCCCTGTTCACCCCCTTTACGATAGCAACATGCCTTGGACGCCCTACCACGGCTTTCAAAAACACCGCCATAATATATGCAATATCAAATGCCATTGCTGGCAGGAGCATCAACTCTATGCTAGCTCTGGGTCTGGCCTCCTATCTCTCCGTCTATCCGGCTCTCTTGTTCCCGCCGTTAGTCTTACTTTGCTATGATCATTATATCAGCAAGGTAAAGTCTGGAGGCAGCTGCGTACCATTCGCCGCCTCGCACTTTCTCATCTTCGCAGCGGATATTGCAGGGTTTTTGGTCATATCATATGGCGTAACCGGTTACTCTTGGGATTTCGTCTCTGCTACATATGGCGCGCACATACTGGTTCCCGACTTAACGCCTAATGCCGGCTTATGGTGGTACTTCCTGATAGAGATATTCGACCCATTCCGCGAATTCTTCCTAGGGGTGTTTTGGTTACACCTAGCAAGTTACGTGGGGGGTCTGACCATACGACTAAGACGGCAACCGCTTTTCGTCCTGACATGCCTTCTTGGTATCTTTGCCATCTTCAAGCCTTACCCCGGCATCTCCGATGTTTCTATATATCTGTCGTTCCTTTCGCTTTACCGACACATATTCCCTCGTATGTATTACCATATCCGCCGTACCCTCTAAAATCCACTGACATGACCTAGTAATGCGCTATACCTTCCTCTCCGTCTCGGCTTTGTTGTATGCCAGTCTCCTGGGCCCGATCTTTTATCACCTGTGGATATACGCAGGTTCAGGAAACGCCAACTTCTTCTATGCCATCACGCTTGTATGGAGTCTTGGGCTTTCTATCCTCGTTGCGGACTCCCTATACGCTGTTCTTAGGGATGAGTGGGACGAAGAACGGCCAGAAGTAAGAGGGAAAGAAGCGAGACAGATATGATGGGATAACTTTCAATTGAGATCAGGTACCGAGATGTCCATCTTCTCACTGCTATCGTTCATAAACGGTTGGGACATAATCATATAATCGTACTCTTTCACCTTCCCGTTCCGTAATTTGGCTGGCTTTGGTGAATTTGCGTCCTCCGCAAAACCAAGCCGTTCGTAAAATCGAATAGCACTGGCGTTAGATTTAAAGACCGTAAGCATCCCCTTTTGAAGGCCTATGTTCTTGCCAATGTCTTCGAATATTTGAAGTAACTGTTTCCCAACACCCTTGTGCTGTACCTCGGGGGCAAGGTGAATTTCATAACAGTAGAGAACCTGCATCTCATCTTCCTCGGTGACCATAAAGGACAAAAAGCCTCCAACTGTGGGCATATCCAAAGCACCTTCGGTTTCGTTATTCTTGTCCAAAACAAGGACCATATATCGCATGTCTAACAGTTTCATTTCTAATTTCTTTTTGCGGGCAGACCAACCAGAGGCTGACTGCTTATATGCTGCCGAACTAGTGAGATGTATAAGATCATAGCACGCATTCATATATGGCTCAGGTATTGAGGCAGCAGTATAAAACTGAAGTGAGTAGGCGATGTACCCGGGCGTTCCATGGGTATCATCCGGGTTTGTAGCAGGGAGTCTGATGGTGAGATCCAAAGCGTATGGCGGTATATATCGATGAATGAACTCGCTGAAAGGAGCCGAGTTAACACTTTCAACTAGAGATGTATGTTTCGGTCCTACAACCCTCTTAGCATTAAAGAGCTGGACGTTGGAAATCAGTAGTCTAGCTAGTCACCTTTTATGCGTGTTTTTGCTATATTTATAGGGCGTTCAGTAACTTGGGGCGTCTCCGCAGACACCGCTGGCTCTGAGTTTCTTTTTCGTTTTTTTATCAGCATCATCTTCTGATTCTGCGACAAATAGGCGGGTTGGTTGCTGGTCGTCGCTGAGTTGTAGGTAGGTCGGAAGCGCGCTTGCTTACCACAGCAGCTTTAACTAACGCGTTAAGTTAGGCGCCTAACTAACTAGTTAATTGCGGCGTGGCTAACTAGTTAGTTAGAAAGTTTCAGCTGTGTTTCCTCGATTATCAATATCAAAATTTAGCTACTTCAATATTGCTCAGTATTTTTATACCCTGTTCACACGAGCAATAACAAGACACCAGCCTTCATGACTTTACGCATATAATGAAGAGCTGGCCATGCAAGGGACCATCCGACTCCTGGCTGGGGCTGCAAGGCCAGGCTCGAGGTTAAAATCGCCATCGCTGAATTTAGAGCAGGTATGCCGTTTGTTTTGAACTGTCATACGCAGATAATTTCAAGAGAGGCAGGGATATACTGATAAAATGCTTGCAGTTTATCATACGCCAACGGGTTTTAAGTCTATGGCGTGAAATTCTGCGATCAACTAAAAGTGAGCCGCCTACCATGTGCAAAAGTACTTTGGCTTCGAGGGATTAATGAATGAGCTGCCACCTGGATATTCAGGGATATCCAATTCTTCTACCAAGCATGAATTGAGATCATTTGCGCGCGGAGAGTTTGAGCGGCATAAAAATGTCACGGATGTGGTATGTCAGAAAGTTCACGACGTTTCCTCTGGTATATAAACATGTTTGTAACTTGGAAGTAGGGTCATATACGGTATCTACTCTCGGTATGGTTAATTTGAGCTAGTGCTACGGAGCTATATACCCGTCAAATGTACTGACTTTCTATGAATACAGACTGGAAAGACAGAGTTTGATACTATGAGACGGTATATAGACGAACAGGTCGTCTAGCTGGCCGTGGGAGGTTCTCTTCATTTATTTATTCATTCTACAGATCTTTCATTTTGGTGTTATACACATGTACATTACCTCGCAGAGTAGAGCTCAGCTAAAAATTGGGTGTATGCTCCTTTCCAAACCCTGGCACTACAATGGCCACGAACGCCTGTCCCGATTGATAGTATACAAATTGCAGCGATTGACGACAATGATATCCTCGGCCTCTACTTCGAGCCCCATGAGAGATTCTTCACAGCTGAAAGTACACCGCCTGAACTGCCGTCCTTTTTGTCACCGGATTCCTTGGCTGGTTCCTCTGAGGTGTCACGCTCTGCGGCGTCCGGTGCCGAGTCTGCCACGAATGGCTTCACTTCAACCCCCTTTGCGGCTTGTTCGATGGTAGCATGTCTGCTCTGCCAGTCTTTGTCTTCTTGCTCTCTTATTTCTAGTTCCTTCAGCCAGGCATCCCGCTTCGCCTGTTGTTTCTTCAGGTCCATGGCCTTTTCCAGCTGTTTTCGCTGGTCCCGTTCTGTCTTGTAGTACACACTGCCGGCGCATACGGCGAGTAGGGTGAATGCTTGTGCGTATATACGGGCGCGGAACATGCGATTGACTTGTACGGAATCACCCATCTTCATAGACCGGTATGCCCGAAACAGAGCATAGCAGGTGGCACCGATTCCTATATTACAACCACGGACCCCGTCAGCAAACAGATATCGTTCACCATAACCGAATATTCCCGTAGAACTCATGTAAGGGATTGCGAATGAGGAAGAAGACTCACCCAGAGGAACCAGCGGCTCTTCTTTTAGTCGGCGGCCCAGCTTCTTCCAGGAATTGTCCTGGAAAAAGTCTCTATGGCATAAGGTCAGTTCGCGTCCCGCGCGGAGGAGAGAATCACAGGTAAAAAGAAACTTACGGGTCGTCATCAAACGACGATGGCAACGGCTTATCGCTCATTGTGCTCAACGGTCCTTCTTATGGCCTGGAACGAGGCAGAGGGACTACTTTGCTGTCTGGATCTACACAATAAACCATTCACCCGCACCCATCCACAGGGTGGACCATCAAAAGATAGTAGCGGAATTTTGTAGGACCGAGTCCTCTCTCTCAGGTGCCCACCTAAGTGGGTGTTTACCTATTGGAAACGCTGCAGCGTACTTTCGTCCCAGCATTTGACAGTCTGTGCTATATTGTGCTAGAGATACTGTATGGCACGGCGTAACTTGATGACTTCGCTGAGCCGGGTAGCCAATGTAGCTGTAAACATCCGGAACTGACAATTTGAACGCTTTTTACCTGACACCAGATAGCCAGGTTGATCACGCCTGACAGTCATAGATAGTTAATCGGTCAGCCAGGTTAACTATATAATAGGGGACGCTGGAATCAGCATTCACAGCCTGATATGCCTGCGCTGTTCTCTCAATGTCTCTCTGCCAGACGGAGGGCTTCGCTCCCACTCTTCACCAGCCAGAGAGCAATGAAAGGATTCGAGCCTTGGATGGATGCCGCATCGCGCATGCCGCACGCACACCTGCCAGCTCACTTGCATGCACTTCAAGGAGGATAAAGAAGATACGCGGTAGATAGAAGGGAAAATCCCCATGCATGCACGCATGCCCATTTAGTTAACGAATATATCGCGAATGATAATATAACTATCGGGTGGAAATCGACCTCGGTGGCGCTCGTTTCTCTAACTATGTAACAAACGATAAATCCTTTTTCTAGCCATCAGATGTGACGGGAACAAGAAGAAGGCGGGTAATGACTGACTGACTTCCTTTCCACTAACGGTGCTTCATCCTCGCTGCTGTCAATTCGATGTTTGCTGGCTACCGTACTTCAATGCGTGGTCTGCTTCCTTCATCGCCCAAAAGCCCGCAGGCTAGTTAAGTTAACTAGTTAGTTAAGCCCTAGCCTAGTTAACTAATGGGGGGAAAGAAAGAAAATTGCATCATAAGTAGAATTTTAGTGAGCAAAAAGTGTTAAGGACTTCCCGAAGCCAAATATAAAAATAAAATACTCGGTCGACGAGCTTGAAGAGTCATAATCCTTGCTTGCCTAGCTATCTATTCGCCTGCAAGGCCAGCTCGCATTTACCGTTATTTTCCTAGCTATTTAAAACATTCGGAATTCGTTGATAGACGCAGCAGCTTGTTCTCATAGCTACCCAACGGAGACCGCAATGGGAGACCAGCTACCAAGCGGCGCAAAAACTCCTACACGGAACACCCTCTCGCTGACCGAGTACACTGCTACTCCCTCTCCTCCCTCCAAGTCTGAGGAATGCCCGCCGGAATGGGACATCCCTCAGGGGTTCCTGCTGCCAAACGGATACCCGGATGTATGGTTGACAGCTCGAATTTTGGTAGACATGGCATACTAACAAGCGGCTGCAGTACATACGGCTCATTCTGACATCTCGAGTATATGATGTGATTCAAGAAACACCTCTTACACATGCTGTCAATCTCAGCAACCGATTAGAATGCAAGATCATGCTGAAGCGGGAGGATCTCCTGCCTGTCTTTAGCTTCAAGCTCCGGGGTGCCTATAACAAGATGGCCCATCTACAGGGAGAGAAGCGGTGGAAGGGAGTCATTGCTTGCTCTGCTGGTAAGATCGAAGCTGCTCTACCTGTATACGCTTTTGCCCATGTGGTAGTACGTACTGACACTGTATGAATAGGAAACCATGCGCAGGGTGTTGCATACTCTGCACGCCACTTAAAGATCCCAGCGACAATCGTCATGCCATCAGGAACCCCAGCAATTAAACATAAGAACGTCTCCAGGTTAGGCGGGACGGTCATCCTCCACGGACAAGACTTTGATGCTGCCAAGGAAGAAGCGCAGAGGCTCGAGAAGCTCCATCACCTCACCAACATCCCGCCGTTCGACGACCCGTATGTCATTGCTGGACAAGGTACATGCGGCATGGAACTTCTCAGACAAGCAAACTTACAAAATCTAGAAGCTGTCTTTTGCTGCGTTGGAGGAGGCGGTCTGATCGCTGGTATAGGTACCTACATAAAACGCATTGCACCCAACGTCAAGGTTATAGGAGTCGAGGCTGTTGATGCCAATGCCATGAAACAATCTTTGGAGACTGGAACACGCATCACACTCAAAGAGGTCGGCTTATTCGCCGATGGTGCTGCCGTACGAGCAGTGGGAAAGGAGACTTTCCGGCTCTGCAGAGAGGTCGTAGACGAAATCATCGAAGTATCAACCGATGAGACCTGTGCTGCAATCAAGGATATGTTCGAAGACACTAGATCAGTCATCGAGCCTGCAGGAGCCCTGGCGCTGGCTGGCCTGAAGAAATATATATCGAAATACCCACCAAAGAATCCGAACAGGGAGCTAGTCGCCGTTGCATCCGGAGCCAATATGAACTTCGATAGGCTTCGTTTTGTGGCAGAGCGCGCCGGTCTTGGAGAAAAGAAAGAGGCTTTACTACGTGTTTCTATTCCCGAGCAGCCTGGTGCCTTTGCCAAACTCATAGATGTTGTAATGCCTCATTCTGTCACAGAGTTCAGCTACCGGTACTCTGGCAAGGAATTCGCCGATATCTTCATGGGAATATCACTTTCCACATCATCAGATGCCCACGACTTGCAAGCCCTGACCGCTCAGATTCGAAAGGGCGGCATGGAAGCATCAGATTTGAGCAACGATGAGCTTGCAAAGACACATCTTCGGTATCTTGTTGGTGGACGTACAAGTACCCCAGACGAAAGATTGTTCATGTTCGAGTTCCCTGAACGGCCCGGCGCTTTGGAGAAATTCCTCACTACCCTTCGCCCAAATCAAAATATCACTCTCTTCCACTATCGAAACTTTGGAGGGGATGTTGCTAAGGTCCTCGCTGGTATCCAGTGCCCACCTGATGAAAGAGAAGCTCTAGGCGCCTTCCTTCACGATCTTAGCTATCCTTTCACCGAGTGTACGGAATCGCCGGTATATCAAATGTTCCTTAGGCAATAATAGTTCATTCATGAACGCGCCTGATTCCTTATTGACTCATCTGCAAGCATCTCAAAGATTATTCAATGGAGTAATGATTGGATTATCGGGCTTTCACCTATCGCTTCCGCAAGGTAATGCAATTGGTGGATAGTTGATCATTTTATTTCTTCAAGGACCCAAGAGAGTAAAATTTTTAATTAAAGTATTCGAGGGCATATAATACCGCGAACCTGTAATGTGATGATGACCCATATCAATTCAAATCGTAGGAATGGACGGATAGAAATATATGGCAATCTCGTAGTTACAGAAGGCCAACGTCTGCATGTTTTCGATTCTTCGAATTGACCGGCCAAGAGAACTCTCAAAGCTTACCTAACATAAAGGTAGAACCTCAATCCGGAAAAGATAAAGTTCCGTAATGCCAAGACATCGAAATCTGAGCAACTCTCACGAAACGCTGAAGATCTAACGAAATATCAATTGGCAACCTTAACGAACAGCTCCTCCTCATTGAAGCCTGCTGGAGGCATCTCAGAATATTCCGTACCCCTTGCGGTTCGGCGACCTTGCTCGACTTTGCTACGTAGCGACAATTGACTGTTACGCTCACCCTCCGCACTCAACACCGGCATAATGCTGGGCCTTCGATCCCTCCTTTCCACGCCTTCGAAACTTCCACTCTCCCAATTCACATCAGTTCTTCCGCGAAGTATATACCGAACTACCTTTACTCGATCCTTTTCGCAAGCCTCCGGGGCAAACCTTTCAACCCGGTCGATATGGAAAACTTCCGAGACCTTATCAACCGGGCTGAAGAATCTGTGCTCCCAAGGCGTACAGTCTTTTGGCCAGACCCGAGGAATGAAGACACGATCATCCGTTAAGCGATTATGTGAAGGATGCAAGGTACGATATTCTAGTTTTGAGTGTGGTGCTGGGTCTACGATAGTAGTACTGCTGAGGGGAACCGCCCTTAACATAAGTACCATCTTAAAGACGGGAAACAAGGCTGTTACTAACTTATGGTTCGTTTTCATGTAGCCTGTTCGACGGAAGAATCGCGTGTACATTATTTGGTATGTTCGAGGAAATCTGCTCTTTTTCTGTCAGCGTGCTAACTGCCAGTTTAGCTCGAAGAACCCGAAACACAAACAGAGACAAGGCAAATAGATGAAACCGGTGTCGGAATTAAGTGTATTTGTACTCATTATATAAATAAGGGATTTGGGGGATTTGTGAATCTATAATTGGTATAGACCATCTTTATACTGTTTTCCACTTATTGAATGTGTATAATATGATAACCTTACCCAACCAGCATTCAAATACCCATACCTCGTGCACACTGCGTTGAAAATTCTTCTGTAGCAAACTCAATATGTCTTACAAGCCGCATTTGATTTACTGCTCAGCCTATCCAACCGCTTATTGTTGTCTCATGCGCGGTATTCTAGTATCAATAAGCTGCTCTTGGCTTTCGTGTGCTGCTCAATAATATCTCTAGTTATGCTATGGAGTATTATTTTACACCAACGTCATCATTTTACGCACTCATACACGGCTATCATTTGTATGATATCCTGCAGTACATAGGTATCAATTTGAAGATTATATAATCAGGAACGATGACATCATGTGACTTTTCCAAGCGCCCGGCATGGGTCTTGGCAAAAAGTTTATTTTTGAAGCTCAAAAAAGTTTTGAATTGAAGATTTGAAGATTGAAGATTTGTGAGAAGCAAAGAACCAATTGGTTTGAAAGGCATCAACAACTGCTTCAAGATGAGAACTCACACCTTGATGCGACGGCCAGTCCGCGCGTTTACGAATCTTTTACGCACTTCAATTCGATTGCAGTCGACGACACCGTTTGCCCAACGATGCCTCTTCAACGCTCCACTCACTTCCAACAGCACCCCCCTTCCCCGGTTTCCGCTGAGCGGACGGTGGGAGCCCCGAAGGTGCCTAACAACTGCAGCAGAGATGTAAGAGTGTTAAATCCTTTGAAAGAATGTGTACCTGTGAAGTCAATTGCTAATTGTATCTTCTAACCAATAGCCTTCAGAAAGCCGCCAACCCTGAGGAACTCACAGAAGCCACAATTATAGAAAATATGAAGCCAGATGAAATGAAACACATGTCACGAATGCGAAATATTGGAATTGCTGTTAGCCTCCTCCTTCCTGATCCTATGTACACAGTCACTCACTATGTTCCTAGGCACATATTGACAGCGGAAAAACGACTTCAACGGAGCGAGTCTTGTTCTACACCGGACGTATTAAGGCTATTCATGAGGTTCGTGGGCGTGATTCCGTCGGCGCAAAGATGGACTCTATGGATCTTGAGCGTGAGAAGGGAATCACAATTCAGTCAGCGGCCACTTTCTGTGACTGGATCAAGAAAGAGAATGGCAAAGACGAAACCTACCACATCAACTTGATCGATACCCCTGGACACATTGATTTTACAATTGAAGTCGAAAGAGCCCTTAGAGTTCTCGACGGTGCCGTTTTGATTCTTTGTGCTGTTTCCGGTGTCCAATCGCAGACCATGACCGTTGATCGACAAATGAGAAGATACAATGTTCCCCGAATTTCATTCATTAACAAAATGGACCGCATGGGCGCAAACCCTTTTAAAGCAGTGGATCAGATCAATCAGAAACTTAAGATCCACGCTGCTGCTGTGCAGGTGCCAATTGGAAAAGAGGACGAGTTCAAGGGCGTTATCGATCTAATCAGGATGAAGGCAATCTACAACGAAGGATCCAACGGCGAAATCATTGTCGAGAAGGATGAAATTCCTGAAGATCTCCGAGACGTTGTTCAGGAGAGACGAAACAAACTGATCGAAACTCTCGCTGATGTCGATGATGAGATTGCAGAAATATTCTTAGATGAGAAAGTGCCGACTCCGGAGGAGATCAAAGCCGCTATCCGCAGAGCTACTATTTCTCTGAAGTTCACTCCTGTTTTTATGGGATCTGCGTTAGCCGACAAATCCGTTCAACCTATGCTTGATGGTGTCTGCGACTATCTCCCTAGCCCTGCGGAAGTCCCCAATTTGGCTCTTGACCAGAAGCGAAACGAGGCTTCTGTCAAGCTTGTTCCATATGCCGATCTTCCTTTCGTCGGACTGGCCTTCAAGCTTGAAGAGAGTAACTTCGGCCAGCTTACTTACATTCGCGTATACCAGGGTACCCTGCGAAAGAGTATGAACGTGTTCAACGTGAAGAATAACAAGAAAATAAAGGTTCCACGAATTGTACGAATGCACTCAAACGAGATGGAGGAAGTTGCAGAAATTGGACCCGGTGAAATCTGTGCTGTTTTCGGTGTTGACTGTGCATCTGGTGATACGTTTACAGACGGAAAGTTGGGATACACCATGTCCTCCATGTTTGTGCCTGAGCCCGTCATTTCGTTATCCATCAAGCCAAAGAGCTCCAAAGATCTGGCCAACTTCTCCAAGGCTATCAACCGTTTCCAGCGAGAAGATCCTACATTCCGTGTTTACTTTGACCCTGAGAGTGAGGAAACCGTCATTTCAGGAATGGGTGAATTGCATCTCGATATCTATGTTGAGCGCATGCGTCGTGAATACCGTGTCGACTGCGTCACAGGACGGCCTAGAGTGGCATACCGTGAAGCCCTTGGAAAGCGCGTCGAATTCGATCACCTATTGAAGAAACAGAGTGGTGGTCCTGGTGATTATGCCCGTGTCGTTGGTTGGTTAGAGCCATCTCCAAAACTTGAAGTCAATGAGTTCGAGGAACAAATCGTTGGTGGAAGCATATCGGAGAAGTTCTTGTACGCTTGTGAAAAGGGTTTCAACTTGGCCTGCGAGAAGGGTCCTTTGATCGGTCATAAAGTCCTTGGCACGAGGATGGTCATCAATGATGGTGCTACCCATATGACTGACTCTTCAGAAATGGCGTTCAAGAATGCAACCCAGCAAGCCTTTAGGAAGGCCTTCAAAGAGAGCGAGCCCCATGTTCTTGAACCTCTTATGAAGGTAGTTATTACTGCCCCTACCGAGTTTCAAGGTGATATCATTGGTCTGCTGAACAAGCGCAATGCCATCATCAACGATACCGAGACAGGCGTTGATGAATTTACCATCTTCGCTGATTGCAGTTTGAACAGCATGTTCGGCTTCAGCAGCCACTTACGGGCTGCCACCCAGGGTAAGGGTGAATTTACCATGGAATTCAGTCATTATGAAAAGGCCCCCGGACAGCTACAGTAAGTAACCAATTTTTTTTTTTTCCCGACTGCATTGGAATTTTCCAGGTATTGAATACTAACAATGCTCTTTGCAATTATAGGAAAGAGCTCATCGCTGAATACGAAAAGGCCCAGGCTGCACGACATAAGTAAGGCCTCGATTGATGTGCCATTCTTATTTCATGCAAGCGAGCTGCGGCTGCTGCACCCATCTCGTGCATAATTGCTACCATATATCATCTGTTTTTCCCCGTGATTCGACTATATAGAGTCGTTCTCTTCGCACCATTGTATATTAGAAAGATTTCTTGGGAGGAGCACAGGATGGGTCAGTTTCTTAGATTTCCTCTTTGACAGTTTTTGCGTTTCATGCCTTTCCAAAGCATTTATCCTCGCTCTCCTATTCTCCAACACACCTGTGTACTATATATTGTACAAATCCCCTCCGAGCTCTAAAAAGTGACCTCTCTTTGTTAACCCTGACGTGGTTAGATCAAGGCAATGTAGAGAGCCAATTGGATGTCGAGGTTAGAGGTGAATATACACGAAAGATAGACCTTCCTGCTACAATAAACCCAGCTAATAATGAATCTCAAATCATGCGACTTGATACATTCTATTCTCTATTTCTTCTATATTCTAAGCGCTAGGAGTGTAATCAACTCTGAGCGTCTACGTTGGTTTATCGAGAAGTCTCAAGAGAGCAACAGCAACAGTATTGAGAGTACCGACTTCATTATGACCTGCGGGTTTGTAGCAGAGTGTTAGCGATTGGTACGGGTAGAAGGGTAATAAACTAAGAGAGTAACTAAAAAACGACATACCTCCATATCTAACCCTTTCCCACCTGACTCTCTTCAATGCCTTGCTAGGCTCATCCATTCTCTCCCAGACGGTGGATTGGATGACTCCATCTTCAGAAGTATGATTGTGCGTAAAGGATCCAAGCTCAACAGCCATTTCCCCGCCAGTAGCTGCGTCCCATACACTCTTACCCTCACGCCATGGGATATCACGGTCGTTGATAGCGTGTATAATGGTCAAATCAAACGGTAGCGACTCGTGGTTTTGTGCCTGTTTCGGAGCAATGCCTGTCAAAGCGGCAAGTCTAGCTGCTGTGTCCCATCGATCCAGGAGGCGATCCAGTATGTATTTCTTTAGCTGTGGGTATTGAAGTAAAGGTGAAAGGATTGGTGGAATAAAACCCATGATGCAGTAAGAGTGCAGAAGTTGTGGAATATTAGTAAATGGTGCCATGAGAATTACACCTGCAAAGGACTCCTTGGCCTTTACAGGGGAGGAATCTGAAGGATTTCCGAACGTATGGCGTTCAGCCAGGGCACTGGCAACAGCTGTTCCTAAGCTTTGACCTGCAATGACAATCCTTTTGGGGGAAATTGAGAGTGGTGGCGAGGTTAGATAGTTAACTACGGTAAGAGCATCCGTAATTAACCCTTCTTCGGTTGGTTTACCGGTGGACCTCCCAAAACCCCTATAGTCAAAGGCAATGACATGGACAGGTCGAGATGGGGTGGAGGCAGAGAGGAAATTTTGATAGATTTTGGGACGATATCCAGTCCCGATGTCAGCTGCATTCCCATGAACTGTAATAGGGTATTAGCAGGGCAGTCCTTTAATAATTTATGCATCTATATCTGTTACGTACGGTTCACGACAACCCTTGAGTTTTTCTCCTTTGCTAACAGCTGGAATGCAGGTGTCTTGGTAATATCATCTGGAGGCCCTGAAGGAGGGTTCTGTAGAAGCAGATCCTCATTGTCCTTGTAGAGATGAGTGGGGATAATGTGCCAGGAGTAAAGTGTTTCATTATCAGGTGTAGTAAGAGTAAAAGGTTGGACCTGGGATTCTATTTCTGGTTAATATGACAATTACCAGGGCACAGAGCTAGGGTATACATACTCAGGAACCCGAAACATTCAACGTTGTTCAAATCAAGGCATTTTGATGGATTGATTCCATTGGAGTATAGGACACTAGAAAGAGTATCAGTACATGCGACATACAGTGGTAAAAAAGGCGAGCTTGAAGAGATACCCTCTCTGGACAGCTGGATGCGTCAAGGACAGGACAGCTAGTAAATACAGAAGGCCACTAGCTGCCAGAAGCCAGTAGGCCTTTTTAAAAATAGGAAGAAGCTCCATGAATCAAACGGTCGTACTATATCAAATCATCATCAGCCTGTGTTCTGGATAAATCACCACGAAAGCGAGGTTTTATACCTGCCGCACGTAGCCAACCTGAATGACCGCGGCTAGGAAAGCGTTAAGCCAGCGTCCTTGTCATCAAACGAGCGGCTATATATTATTATGGTAAACTGCGCTGCAGCCAGCTGTGAATATGTACGAGAGTGAAGGAAGTAGATTTCCTCCGTTGTCCTTTTCAAGCAGCCAGATAACAAATTAACGGCTGTGCTAGCAAGTCAGTTTGACCTTCGGGAAAAAGGAGGCTGAAAATCACGAGCCAAGGCAACTTAAGTTCCGCGCTTTCGGGATTTTCCTTTTTAACGACTTCAACATCTCGCGTCTTGGCCGCACCTTTGATTCAGCGCGCCGCGGAGGGCCTTTTTCAATCAACAACGAGGCTAGAGTTTTGTCTGATCAGTTGTCAGCATGGCAGAGAAGCGAAAACAGCCCGGACCGGGCAAGAATCGCGGTGGTCGGCCCCGCAAGAAGAGACCCGAAGACGCCGCGGAAGCCGCTCCATCCCCAAAGCGACAGCGAAGACGGGAGCCGTCAGCTACGCCCTCGAAGAAGGCCACTGCAACACCCGCGCCGTCTCTCCCTGCAGAGCCTTCCGCAGAAGAATCGCTCCCTACCAAGATATCCGAGAATCAGACGCTACCGACTCTTCCCCGGCCGCAAACACAGGGCTCCCTATCAGACTATCAGTCATATGCAGACAGGTGCGCCTACATGCTGGAGATGGAAAGATATTCTGGATGAGTAAACTTGGAAGTTAATGGTTGCGCTAATATTTTGTCTGATCAGCGGTGTTATTTCTGCAGCGCTGCATCGATCGCGAACAAGATGGCTTCATGATTGTCTGTTCGAGAAGTACTGGACCAAACCATCAAAGAAAAAGAACCAACCTCAACCGACATTTCAAAACCCCCCAAAAGACTCAATGACGAAGTTGGGACCTTGTACGATGGTTATTGAACCGCATTATTTCGATATCATGCTTTATGCCGTACGACGACCGCCATCTCAACAGCCGAACCAGCAGCAACACCAGAAACCTACGGTTCAACTACAGTATACACCCTCAAGTAACTCGAGCCAGTTTCATGAGTACAATCCTCGACTGCCTCCAGTTCAGGCGCAGCCAAATAGACCCTCCAATACCGTACCTCCTCCCCAGGCTCCTCGCCAGCCACAACAGCAATATCAGCATCAACAACAACCTCCATTACCACCACCTCCCTCTGCTCCTCCGCAACAGCAACAGCAACAGCAACAGCAACAGCAACAGCAACCTCGGCAACCACCCCCGTTACCACACCATCCTCCCCATCCACAGTCCCAAGCACCTCCGCCTACCAATGCACTGCCTCCTGGGCCCGTTCATCAACCTCCGGCATCTCAACCTCATGGTCATAACATCGCCCAGAAGCCGCCAAATCCTCCACCTGGGAAACCGAGCACTGACCCTGTTATCCAGCTCCTCGCCAATAGAGCTGCTACCAACCCCGATCTAAGAGCATTGATGAGGATAGTAGCAGATAGTCAAGCTGACCAGGAACAGCTTCGAGCCTTTCAAGCACATATTGACGAAATAAACGCGATTATTGCCAGTAGAAACTCGAAGGACTCACAACCAAACCAATCACAAGCAAAGCCAGAACCCCCCAGGCAGACGGGTGCACCTCCAACCTCAACTAGCGCAGCACAAAACCGAGTTCATACCCCCATTGCGTCACGCAATCCAGTACCCTATCACCCACAAAATCAACACTCTCATCCCCCAGCACCACAGTACCCCCCTGGCCCTCCCGGACAGCAAGGGTCAAATTCTATCAAGTCAAAACATACCCAGAAGGTACCTCCGCCTCATAATGGATACTTCCGTCCTCAGTATTCACAGCCCGTCTCACAGCCTGCAAGAATGGATATCAAAAGCGTGGTCTTTGAGTTCATTCTACCCGCAGGCTCAAACAATGGCCCAACAGGAGATCGATATTTATTTCCAGAGAATATGATATTGGATTATTTTCCCGGTAATACTACGGTTATTGCATCTTTCTTAGCAATCAAAAAGATCGGTCCACCAGGATCTTCGACTGAATCAGATAAGAAAGCTCCTATCAAGGTAAGGGGCAAAAAGGCCAAGCTGCTTCAAGCTGCGGCTGCCTCTAACTCAGGTGAAAGCCCATCCAAACCTCCTGCTTCGCAACCAGAAAGCACGAAGGATACTAAAGGGACGGATGTGGCTGTAACTGCGGAAGATTCTAAGACAGTAGATGCCCCTGAAACACCTGATGATAATGCATCTTCAGCTTCAGGAGCCAAACCCAAAGCTAAGGAATCTAATGTCAAGGAATACTATCAACCTGTCACATTACGACTACATGCAAGCAATCCCAGAACCCTTGAACCTCTCGGGCGTGTTGTAAAACCTCCTGGAGAAGTGCGGGATTATATGAATAGTGTTATGGATAGGATTGAGCGGGCAGATATCGAATATCTTGCCTTCAGACTGCCACAGGAACACCGACGAGCTCGTGGCGCTGCAGCAGGAGACGAAACCTCAAAATCCGCAGGGCATGCCCGAGGTGTTTCAAAGCTCAATGGAACAGAAAGTGAGTCGGGTGTGACCACTCCTCGGAATGGGGACAGAGATAATAACGGTAGAAAATCTGCCGAAGATGTACTACAAGACCATTATGATCTCCCATCAGGCCTTGTGCCTCTCAGACCGTGATTTTTTTTTTCCTCCCAATTATCTTTTATGCATTGTCGGCGTATACAGTACTTTCTTTTGGGTATTAGGAAGAGGCAAGCATCTCATAAATCAGCATGAATTAACGGGATAGAGTGCATGTTTGGAAAGAGGCGTGGCTCAAAAATGAATAACATTCTCGCAACTTAGCTATTATTATTACTTCATAAAATCGTTAAGTCAGTTTCTCGCTGCTTGACTGCTGTAACTTCCCCTTTGGTGACCGTTTTATCGTCGTCTTGCTGAATCTCCAATAATCCCAGCCATTTCCAACAAGGCTCTCCCAGTTTGTTCCTCTGAATCGCCGCCGCCAACATTTAGATGGATCTCTCGACGTCTTTCAGCTTCGCGAGCTTCAAAGTTCCAATTAGCCTGCTGGCGCGCAACAGCATCAGGTATATCGCCATTTGCTGTGGAGGTACGGCTGTGATATGGTGACTGTGCAGGCGTGGGCGCCGTCTGAACAACTCCCCAAACTTCAATGTTATAGATTGATATTTTAATCGTTTCACTTTCTGCTTTTGATGGGGGGCGCAATGGAGACCAACGTGCGATTCCAGGGGGAAGAAACACGCCCTCCTCATGACTTAGGCCATTCGACATGACGAATTCGGCATTTTCTAGAGCGGGGTCGATCCACATACTACCACTACCAGCAGGTGTAGGGCGACTTGAGTCCATCGATGTACGTGTTGGTGGAGGTACTTTGCAGCCAATAGATATGCCAGACTTGGTAGAAAACGATACCACAGGTAGGTTGGATTTCAGGGAATTGATTGATGGAGAACCATGCATCACTGCATGTCTGGGACTTAGCTGGAATAGACAGGGTAACTGGAACTGATGAGATGTGTCATAGTGAGACGTTGATGTCGATGCTGGTAATTTCCAGGGTTGCGGAAGATATGCTCCAACAGTTATTATATCAGCTTCATCACCAGAAGAATGACTATTAGAACCTGTTACCAACAGAATGCTTGGAGCATCCCAAGTAAGAACGTTATGCGAAAAGGACGTCAGAGATTCGCCATGGGTATCAGAAGAAAATACTCCGTGTAGGCGTGTTCCATTTTGCAGAAGGTTGGGAATTGAAGACGAGGTCGAAAGGAAGAAGGAAAGATGGGAGATCACCGCAGAATCTAGAATGCAGGGTTTGAAAGATCCAGGAAGGATTGCTGGCGGGTGTGAAGGTGAAAAGGACAACTCTGCCTTTTTCTGTTTCTCTTCACTAACTGAGCAAGTTCCCGAGTCCTTTCTCCTGGACAAGTCAAGATTCTTGCTGAAAAGCAGATGCTCAAAAAGTGGAGTCAGAGGGTCAAACATGTACGGAAGGGAGTTCGAGACCACCCAGTAGAAGGTCTCATAATCTATCCCCTTGGTACGGTCTCCCATGTCGAATGAGGTGAGGATATTTTCGACACAGTAACGAGCAGATTTTAAGGACTCCTCATTGAGCTGAGAGAAATACTCCGAGGTGTTTTCACAGGATTGTAACGGGGCTATAACAACAAACAGCATCAATAACCGTTGGAATGTGTCAAATGAAATGTGAGCTTCGTAGACGGTCCGGTCAATGCGTTGGTCATGCTTAAACACTTCAATAGCGTCCAAAGACTCAAGCGCTGCAAGAACTAAGTCGTCGTCATCATTGTAATCATCGGCATCATTGGATGGCTTGTCAACTGAGAACCCTGCTTCATCAGACCGGGTTTTGGATCGACCTTGGTCGTCATCCGACTTGTCCCCAGGTTTGATAGGTGAATCTTCCCTTCTTCTGATATCTGCGAGGCTCCCAAATAGTAGCTTGATACGGTCTTTTTTTCCTCTGCGCAAAACCTTGCCGTAACGGTCTGTCAGCAGAACGATCACTTTCACCATGGCGTCAAAGGTGAGAACACTTGGAGCTAGGGTATTTTGAAAAGGGAATGCCCCAAGGTAAGAGACCATGCGAAAAATGACTGGACCCGCATCAAGAGTACCAAGACCAAATTTCTCGTCACCATCCGGTATGCCCAGGAATCTGGATAGAACTTCTTCATCCCAGTAGTGAATGTCGCCTTGTTTCAATGCCAACGAGTAAAAATTATCCTTCAGGTGGGTTAATTCCAGCGGTGTGAAACATTTTGACGCAAACCGATGAGCCAGAATGCGGCTCATTTCCTCTGGGAAGTGTTAGATATGTATACTCATCAAAAGATTCTAGAATTGTCCCGTAGAGTAATATACATAAGTTGGGTTCCTCGACTTACCGGGTGACGCTCCATGACCACTGGTATTGGTTGATTGACCAGCACCCATAATAACGGTAATTCAAACTGCGTGAGGTAAGTAGTCTAGGTACTACAAGGCAGTGTCGATATTGACGTAGTTACCCTGCTGGTTCGTTCAAGTACGGGGTGGGGATTGGTATGGATTCGAATCCGGGGGTTTTCTGGAGGTTATACGATCCGCAGAAAAAGACGGGTGAATGCGCCCTTTTTAAAACTTCCACGCTAAGGCCATTTCTAGGCAATTTATCATGTAATTGTTTTGATTAATGACTGCATGTCAACCTTTTTGCTTCCAAGTTGCAGCCTTGAATGTTGTTTCTTGTTGCTTATGAAGTTGGCTTGGAACGCCAAGTCACGTGGAAGTCGCATGACACGTCATACTAGTCCACTTTAGGTTAGCGTATAGTTGTTCTAGACCTGCGGCTCTTCATCACGTGGATAACGAGTTCCTCAAACGGGAAGATAAAAATAGAAAACTACTTATGTAGTAGCAGGCCAGTATTGCAGCAAACTGTTCTGGCTATGTACAACTCCGTATATGGATGCTTATATACTCAGGGAACAGTATAAATGTCATTGGTAATCGCTAGAAAACTATCAAACAAGCACAATACCGACACCGTGCCTCTTGCGCTCATCAGGCTCATTGTTGCTATCAACGCCACCGGCAATAGGTGCTGTTCTGTAATTGAATAGATAGTAGTGAAGCTGTCCATCTCCAGCACCAAACTTGAGCTTTTCGAGGAACAGGGGGTTATCGTGTAATGTCAGAGCATTGAATACATCGAATTTCTCCTAAATATATGGGTCAGCGGGGAGAGAATACGCGATGGACTGGAGTAAATAGAGAAATTACCTTCTTAGCGATAATCAAGGCGTCATTGATAAGCAACTGCAGACGCTCTTTCAGACCCTTTTCATTTTCGGCGAAAGCTGTCTCTGTCGAGTAATAGTACAAGTATGCAGCTCTGACATTGCTATGTTTCTCGTTTTGGATCACAGAGGACTCCAGAGAATAAAATGAAAAAAAGTCCGTGATTTGATGGGTATCTTTGTCTTCGACGACGAATGAATATACGACAGTCTCCGAAGTGTTTTCCTTGTTGATGAATAGATGTTGGGTCTCCTCCTCACTGAAAGTCTGCGAGAGCTCAAATCGTTTCATGTAACGGTTTAGAAGGCTAGACACTGCGCTGACATCTTTGGCTTCCATTGGTCGTAGTCCCGGTGTGGCTGTCGCTGATGGCAGCTGGTTTCTTGCAACCTGCCGGGCTTTTGTAGAGCCTGCTGGCAGACCAGAAAACCCGACTTCATATAGCTTCAACCAGTCCAGAGCTCGGTGGTAATAGCGACATGAGCTAATCGGCGTGGGCAGAACGATGCCGACAGTGTAGACAGCTTGGAACACGCCTCTCAGATAACATCTCCGAGTTATTTCCTTTATCAAAACCGGCGCCAGACGCTTGGATCGTAACTTTTTGTGGACGCATAGGAAATCGATACCGACGGATCGTATTATTTTTCCGCGTACACAAATTTCGATGGGAATACCACAAATTGCCGCCACTAGCTTCCTGGATTTCGAAGCTCGAACTCCAACGTGCCAATCGCTAGTCCATCCAGGCGCCTTAAGTGCCCTTATGCAGAGTTAGCTAGGTTCGGTGAACGACAAGAGGTACATTAGCTTAGAGCACCAACCAGTTTAAAAAGTCTTTCGAGTAGTTAAACCGAAACATCTCGCTTTCATCCTCCACGTAATGGTCTGTCAGGAGCTCATACAGCTCCTGCGTCTCTTTATCATCGTTCAGGTCCAGGGTAACCCATTCAAACCCATCAATCAACGGACCTGGCGCCTTCGGTACAGTCTCGATATCAATCTCCTTGATCGGTCCGTCCACTATTTCACCTTTGTCGTCGAATCTTATGACCGGCTGGGTTTGCCAGAACTTATACGATGCCATATCCTTCTTGTTTTTCGGGTTGGCTGCAAGTCCGGCTAGCAGATCCTTGATGTCCATTTTCCGCATCAACTCCGCTGCCTTCTCACTATCCAGGCCGGCGAGCTCGCCCTTTAACGCAGGGTTGGAGTCCATCAGCGCCTGTGCCGCTTTCGTGCTGAGTTCTATCGTTGCTTTGGCCTTGCCCTTGGCCTTGTCGCCGCTGCTGGTAGTAGTTGAGCCATTCTTGCTTGCGCCGCTGTCGGGTACATCGTTCTGCTGGCCAGGAGCCGGCTCTGCGTCTTGTTTATCTGTCATGCTGCGGTCAACGTCTTAATTGTCGGCGTGCTATCCCAAGCTGAAGGAGGCGTTGGCGGGGATGAGGGGCAGAGGTAGTTATGCGGGTTGAGCTTTATTCTAAAAAAATAAAGAGATTTAATTAGGAGTTAAGTTAGTTCCCGGTGGTCCATCATCATGTGGGTTTGTGACCCCTGGAGTTTCTCGTTTTTCCTTCTACCGCAATTTCGTCATAGGGGCATTTCATATTTGATATCCTGGGGGTGGACTTGGTTACACTCCAGCACTTCTCTGACCCGTAGACATGAGCCGGGGGGTTTATTGCAGTCGTTTAACTACTTGGCTAACTAACTATTAATATTGCTTACTCCTGCTCTACCAAGGTTAACTAATAAGCTGCCTACGGTATTTATCCACGTTGGAACCTTGGTTGAATCTGGCCTTCAAATAAGCAGGAAATACCTCTGCAAGGGTGCAGACATTCTTTTTACGCAGTAGAAACTACGGTTAGTTAGATCAAGATCGATAGGGTGACATGGTTGGGCCCATGTGAGAGATCGAGTGACATGAATTGTGGCGCTTGCTAGTTAAATAGAAGTGCTTTCAGGCCCTGATACCAGGCTCTATGTAGGGAAAAAAAAAAAAAAAAAAATTAAAAAACAACTCCCGTTATGGAATCATGTTCCAAGTTGAATGAGAACACCGGGTTAAAATGCAAGCACATGTCGAAGTAAGTACGGAGCAGCCGAAAAGAAAGAAAAAGAGCCTAGCTGTGTGGAATGCAGCTTCAAGGTCCTTTGACCTGAGGGTTGGTCTCTAGAACTTCAAGGAGGCCGCCGATAAGGTGTAAACTGCCAGTGGCCAGTACACTGACAGAAACACCCTCTGAAGAAGAGCCCTCTTCGTTGTGTGCTGCGGCTATACTGCGCGCACTCTCCACGGCCTCTTCAATCGTGGCCTTGACTTCCACCTCAGTGTCTGGTGACAAGTTACGCCAGACTTTCGCTAGGTTATTCTGAACGCTGAGTTTCTCAACATCTGAGGCATCTGTATTGATGCTCACGAGGTCTGGTCGGTATCCCGCCTCTTTGAAAGTCACATTCGTGCAAAAGATGGCGTGGGTAAAGACGCAGTTGCCAGCAGTAAGTGCTTTGTGAAGGGTATTTGCCAGCGCAGTGCTGTCCCGCGTCTGCTGGTTAAAAATCAAGATGCAAGGTTTCCTTTTGCCTTCAGTAGGCTGGGTCTGCGTATATGGCAGGCTTGAGAACCAGTTCCCAGCAACTTCAATACTATCGGCCGTATGTCCTCCATCGATGTGCCAGACCAAGTCCTTTTCCTTTCTGATTTCACATCGGCCACCTAGTTTTACCCCTTCGAGGCCGGCCTTGAACTGTTCGGGTAGAGGGGTCTTGTCGATGTACGATGGTACATCAAGGAAGCCAAGTTTCTTTAAAAATGAGCTACAGATAGCTACAGCCAGCTCTGCATTTTTGTTTTGAAACTCGCCTGAGAGGCCCAATGAAATCTTCCCGGAGATGAGGTCCGGGTGGCCCTGTGCAACATGCAGTTGGGTTTTTCTTTCCTCCGCCCGTTTTCGAAGGACGCCCATTGCAGTCTCAGGCTGTGGTGCGGTATAGGCCACGGTTCCAGGCTTCATGATCCCTGCCTTATGCCACGCTATTTCTTCGATGGTCGAGCCCAACATGGCCACATGATCAATCCCCAGGCTAGTTATGCCTTCGACCACGGGGTTCACCACAATATTCGTTGTGTCGTACTCCCCGCCTATACCGCACTCTATAATTGCAGCGTCTACGTTCTCCCTCAAATATGTGTGGAACGCCATTATGGTAAGATATCGGAAGTAGTTCGGTTTCATGTTCGGCCCTTTCGGATCCTCCCCCCTGGCGCGCGCATCTTCTTCCAACAGATCCCATATTTCAAAAAAGTATTTTGTGAATTGTGCCTCTGTTAGTGGGGTGTTGTTTATTTGTATCCTTTCCCGTACGAATCGAAGATGAGGAGAAGTATAGAGGCCGATCTTTTCAAACTTAGGTGTTGACCTCGAAATTGAGCTATCCGTATCCTTTTTCGCGGTTAGGTATTGCGATAATATTGAGGATATAAATGCGCATGTCGACCCTTTGCCCTTAGTACCGGCGATGTGTATTATATTTAATCGATCAAAGTCAGAAGGCTATCAGTAAAATGAATGTAGAATAACGGTTAGCAGAGCGCCTGGAATCTTTTCGGGAGCAGTAAATGGGGGACTTCAGCAACTCACTTTGTGCCCTATTTTCTTGCACCACTCAATTGTTTCTGGTATTGACTGCTCATTCAGAACACGACCAGACTGGCGCATAGCATTGATAATGGAAAAATTCGTTTGAAGCGAATTCAACGCCGCAATAGCGTCCTGCAGGGCAAGTCCTGTGTCAGTCGAAAGTACTCGGGTGGGGAGCCGTGTGGGCATGCGCAGGAAGGCTTACCCCATATGTCCGATCCATCGTAGAAATCTGGCGGCAGAACCGCGAGAGATAGTGAGTACGGGATTTAAAGACGATATGAGACCAATGGCTTCTGATTAGCATCGAGGGTCGTGAAAGGAGCTGCTGGTGTTTGTTCTGGTCCTGCGCTTGCTGTTGTTGCGTCTTGCTGGTTCCCTCCTTTTGACGTTTCGGACCGAAGAGAACTTTGTCTCTTATCGGAGCTTATCGCGCTCCTGCAGGAACAGCCAGACATCCATATGCATACTTTCATAGGCAAAGATAGCCATCTGCCGATGTTGTCGACTTGCTGGGGAAGTACAAGGCAGCATGATAACTTGTATTAAACATCTTTGTTACTATAAACTCGAATGAGCCGCAGCAGGAAAGAAATGGGGAAATGCAAAAGGAGCTGCGTCTATGCACAATTAATACAAAAAAGAAAGGGAAGGCAGAAGCCCGGTCTATAAATGTCCACCATCTACTCTATCCTCTTTTTGCCTTCTTCCATAAAGCCGAGTCGTGCGTTACTCACTCCTCGCTGGCGTCCCGTCGTCGGTATAAAGTCACCAATGAGCTTATCCTTGCTCGCCCGACGGAGGGCTTCTGCATATCCTTCTGCTCCTGTTGCAGGGGTGTTGAGTTTTGGCCAGTTGACCTATGTATCTAATTAGTAAAAAAAATTGACAGAGAGATACCCGAACCCTGAAATGCCGACGACTTACATATAACATGCCGTGAGAATGTATAAAATTTAGGCACCAGGCAGCAACTACTATCCAAAAGATAAGGAAGATCCTTAACGGCCATCCGGTAGAGTCTGGCAGCTGGCGAGTGAATGTAGCTACCAGTATCATGAATATTGCTGCTCCTAAGATGTATGGGATGGATTGGATAACGAGGGGCCTTCGGTCGGCAAATACGTATGATGCAGTGCTGGAGGGGAGGTAGGTGCCATGGAAGAGGTCGAAGGCATCTTGTCTCGGTCCATCCATGAAATTATTCAAAATATACCTGGTGACGGAGTTGTTGCCATCCTGAAGAGCACCGGCCTTCGTTCGTTCACCGGTTCGAGTGAAGTCGGTCTTCAGAGCACCGGTTCCAGAGTACGATTTTGAGACAACATCTGCGTTATCAGCCCACATATTTCGGAAGAGGTCTCGGAAGACCAAATCGTCATCAGTCTTCTCTCCTGGCATAAGAATGCCGCAATCGATAAACTGGCGGGTTAGGGTATATCGGCCAAGCATGCTCTGAACAACGTTCGTTCGATCCAGACAGTCCATACAATTTGTTCGAACGACTGAGGATTGCATTCTTCTAGCTTCCAGAGTACCTGATGGGTTACCTAACGACTCAATGCCACTGAAGTACTGGCCGCGCTGGAGGCCCTCATTCAGTTGGTTCAAAAGGAGTTCTGCTCTGTGCCACTGCAGGCCCTTGGTTTCATTGTGGAAATCGAAGTATATGTAATGGAGTCGGTCCATCAGTTGCTCTTTACTGGAAGATTCTAGGGTGTGCATCTTTTCAGGTGAGAGCATATCGGATTCCTTGGCTTCGGTTGGCGAAGATAAGAGTAACCTCACCATCTGCTCATACGCCCTTTTCATCTGCTCTTCACGACCTTTCTGATTGACTAGGTTGACGAGGAAGTTCTCCCCGTAGGTCTTGATTTGGTCCGAGAAGTGTTTTCGAGCTGCTGAGGATGCGGCGTCCACACCACGCACGGCAAGTTTTGGAGTATAATGCAAGTTGTTCACTTCAGCCCAGTAGACCGGAATACTTCCTCGGGTCTGAACAAATGACAGGACCTGCAGCTCTTTGTGGCTCTTCTCTCCTATTTTGCTGTCTCCTATACCCACCCCTCCTGCGAACCCGGAGACTGCTCCATTTGAATCATTCAAAATAGCAATTTGTTCTGTCTCGTTATAATTCGAGACATTTCCATGTTCATCAATTCCACGGGAAAAATATCGGGTGCCGGCTCTGAATCTCGAACGGCGAGTTATAAGAGCAAATGTAAATGGAGTAGATTTGATTTTGGCGGTAGTTATGCGCAGCATGCCAAACATGACTGGCAATATATACGGGTCGACATCCGACGACTGTCCACTCCTGATCCCTGTGTTTTCGGATAGCCCGGTGCTAAAATCTATCAGGTCCGTCTGTATGAAACGGTTCCAAAAAAATCGGTCGTCCGCTCGTTTCCAAAGAGGAAGTGAAAGGTCGCTCTGGGACTGGCGCTGAAAACTGTTGGTGATGTCGAGCGAGTAGGAGTAATACATTGGCCCCGTGGCAAGTAGTTTCTTTAGGAGTGCGAGGTAGGCATCTTCGTCCGGATCGTGGAGAGGAGTCTCACGGAGAGGTAAGAATTCAGTCGCAACGACCTTATATACCATATGTCCCCTCAGCCTCCCCATCGGTTGTTCCTTTGTAATGACAATGACATATTTATCTATAATAATTAGTTTCATTTCTCCTACGTAGACGTGATATCAAAGAGGGGAGCAGGCAGCCGTCGTACCAAGCTTCAGTTTGACAATACCCAATATTCCAGCAATGCTAGAGACTCGTTTCGCCTGATGAGTAGACGCCTTCTCAAGTCGCAAGTCGCCAGTCGGTCGGTCTATGACCAAGCTATGGGTGGTGGAAGCAGAGGCCGACCTGAAGGCATAGCAGTGCGGCGAGGCGTAGAGGTTGATGTCGCGAAAGGGGAGATTTGGCGACATCTTTTTCGGGGCAGTCCGGACAGGCTCGCTAGCTTTGAGTGTAGAATGATGATGATAAAAGGTATCTTCTGTATTCAGAACATGGCCTATTGGCTTGCTGGCATTTGTAGTGTTGCAGGGTAATAAACAAGAAGCGCTTGCCTGTGGGTGTTGATGCCTTGTGGACAACGTAGGAGGTTGGCGAAGCGCGACGCTAACTAGTTAGTTGGTTAGTTAACGAGTTCACCAAGTTTATGACGTGGAGCGCACTTCTTTTGCTGGGCAGTTTCAGCCACTGACTTGGTTGTTTATTTATATACCAACACGCAGGGGGGAAAGAGTATGAGCAGAAGACTGGAGACTGCTCAGTTGGTTTTGATAAGGTGTTAGAAGGATTCCCTGCTCTTAACATGGTGTCGCGATGAATACACGATAGGAGAGCATGGACTCTCTTTCATCACATTTTAACTACGACGATACCCCTGAGATACTACGACCATGATAAAGTCTGAAAATGCATGGTTTATTCCGATTATTGCTGTCAAATTTATTCAGTAGCAAAAAAATTGCAGGAAACTTGATGCTTGGTTCGTGATATATGTCCTTCAAACGCCATTCGATGCCCCCAGGCATTAAGCTATAGCTGTCAAACTTCCATCCCAGTAGCTATTATTTCATGGTGCATGTATCCTAATAGGCATAAAGATATCCTACCGAGTAGAAGTCCTTTCAGAATGGAGGCCTTGGAGTTCAACGTAGCCTCCTCAATTTCCATACATCTCCCCCTGGAAGTCTAGAGGAGCTGGCGGATAACGACTCTAATCTTCAAGGTCAGTTAGGGATTCTTCGCCGATATCAATTGGGCCGGGCAACAATTCTGGGAAGCCGATATGTATGGATAAGTGTTTGTTATATGACTGCGACGGGTAAAGATGGAGGATAGTTGAAGACTTGTGAGCTGTGATAGCGCTATGCCAAGTTGAAATTTATGCATGTAGATGCACTGATATCCATGCTGAAACTGATATTTCCAATCCCAAGCCTGCAGGCAGTGAAATGAAGTGCAATGAGACACCGTAACGCCGAGCTTGCAAGACATAGAAGACATAAAACGTACATCGGCCGCCGTGTAGGGTATATAGATGTAACGACGGGTCCGGAAGGTGATTAAAAAAAAAAAAAAGGAAAGGCAGGTAGGCGATCATCTCTTCCCCCGATACCGTCCTCGAGGATATCTGCCATCTCGGCCACGGTTCTCTCTCCTCCACTCTCTCTCCCGCTCCTCCTCCCGCTCCTGTTCCTCTCTGATCCTTGCTCGTTCACTTTCAATCTCCTCCTGCGTCTTTTCCACTCTGACGGTCGGTTTGGGCAAGTTTTCTGACCAGCGCGGGTGAGCACCCTCGGTACACGTCTTCCCAGCAGGACAGAATCCCGCAAGATAAAACCGACACAGCTTCCTTCTCACATGCCGTTTGGCGCAGATGGGACCCAACGGACAGAATCCTTGGTCATAATGCTCGCACTGCGGCAGCTTTGCATCACCAGAGAGATGCTGATACAAACAGTCGTCCCCGTTGGGACAAAATCCGTTACGGGAAAAGGACTGGCATTCTGGCATCCGCCGCAGGTTGTACTCGTGTAGATATTCGCATTTCAACCCTTTCTTGCACAACCCCTTGAGATAATGCTTGCATACCAGACTCCCATGCGTGGACGAAGGAGCTATCGCGGGCGACGAAGAGGTCGATATGCGAGATGGAGTCGGGTGTCTCTCAGCACAGAGCGGGCCGAGCGGACAGTGGCCTTCTCGGTAGGCCTTGCAAACCGGCACATCGGAAGCAAGGGCAAAGCTAAAGGATTTGGCAACGAAGTCTGAGAAGGCAAACTTGGTGAAGTTGGGGTCTCTAGGCGTTCCGGCTGAGACTATCCGGTCTGCGATTCTCTGGACTTCGGCCATGACGACGACAAGGACAGCGACGGTGACGGATGGCTCGCTGTCCTCTCCTTTTCCCTCTGCTGCGCTCTTCTGTGCCGATGGTCGGGACCTTGGACGTGTAATTATAACATGAAACGTGTGTCTCGAGTGCTGGGCAGCCCGGTCTGGATGTGTATCTGCCTGTCCCGTTCCCCCAGTGTGCCTTGCAGAGCTCCTTGAGCTTGCTTTCTCTGCTTTCTTCGCTTTCTGTACGTCTTTTTTCGTCGTTTGTTTTTTTTTTTTTTTTTTTGGTCACTTTTTAGTTTTTTGGCGTCAAAAATAAGCAGGTGTTATTATGTAATCTATGTCACGTGAAGGTTTATTGATATCAAACTCTCTCGCAAGGACGCAAGAGAAGAAACAGACGGGGAAAAAAGGGGCAACGGAAGAAGCGGCCAAGGAGGCAGATAAAGAGGGCGAGGACAGGAGGCGATCGGTCGGTGATGGCTACATGCGATCGCTGGGCCTGGCGAGTCATCGCTTCTGGGCGTCTAGACTTGGTCTGCAGCATGCCTCGTGTGAATACGAGAGAGGGAGCCTCCCTGAAAGACGCATGGATGACGGAGCGAGGTGAAAGCGCAAGGAAGCCAAACATACCTTCGGAGGACCAATTGATTGATTATGCTTGCTTTTTCCCGAGCACTCAGTGAAGGTACTTTCCGTCCGTTCGCGACTGTGCTGGCGCTATCTGGGCGAGTTACCCCAAATTTATACTCCGTACACCCTGCGCTGCCCTGGCTCGGTGACAGCATCATCTCAGACCCCGTCATGTATCAGCCGACCAGGCGCTTCCACCGCCCTCCGCGCATCTCCAGGCCCATTGTCTGGCTCGAGGCAGTGCGCGCCTCGGCCAGATTGCTATCGTGACGAGCTTGGAGGAAGAAGATGAAGACGAAGAAGAAGAAGAAGAAGCAAAGAATAATGGCTGCGACCTGCGACCACAGGGCGCCGTGACCCCCTTTAAAAACCTATACATGCAACCTTTCTTCTTCGAAGTATACATATACTCACACACCACCGTTCCATATTTATTTTTCGCATCTGCCTCTGTTCAGCCTGGACGAGAGAACCAACTAAACGGCTGAATTATATTTAATCCGTCCGCTCCCGCTTCCCCTCCCCTGCTGGCTCGTTCATGCATGCGGGCGCTTTTTCTTCTTCCTTTTACTCCTGATCTTTTTTTTTGCTGGTCTCGTGTCCACTTACCAGAAGGGGCGTCCCTCAACACTAACCCTGCATGTTTTTCTCTCTCCCTCCGCCCTCCTCTCTCTCTCCTCTTCAGCGCTTCTGCTTCTCCTGTGTCGTCTGTCTGTCTGTCCTCCGGCAAAGACCGCAGTCGGGTATCTCTCCGTCTATATCGCCCATGTGTTGAAATGTTCCGGTTCAGACCGTCGTCGTGGTATCCCTCTAGAGACGCCATGGACAGCCAAGCGCCGCAGGTGGGTGCCGCATCCATCAGCTGTATCGAGCAGTCCCTCTGCCAGATTCCGATCTTCTCAAACGCCGTCTACTACCCCAATTGGCGGATATACAAGAGTAATCCTCCGTCCTCGCTGAAGCTGGGCTACGTCTCGCATGTTTTTTATGCATTTGCTTGGTGAGATCCTCCCGCTCCCCACCCTCCCCCTACATGTATGGCTGGCCCCGCATGACTCCCTGGATGTTATCGCGGAATTATGTTGCCTGCCATCGGGTAATTTGCGGTAGAAGAGCCGAGACTGACCGCAGATGGCGTATGTTGTCGTGTGTTTTTGGTATATAGGGTCAAGCCAGATGGCACAGTATATGTCAGTACCCCCTCCCCCTTTTTCATTATCTTGACGGGTATGATTGAAAGGAAATCAAATCTAACTCAACTAGTAGTTGAGCGATGAATGGGCCGACGAACAGATGCCGGTAGACGGTGCAAAGGGTTGCATCAGAGCGTTCACCCAGTCGAAACGGCAATATCCACAGCTAAAGGTCATCCTCTCAATCGGCGGAGGAGGAGCTGGCAGCGAGAACTTTGCAGCCGTTGCAGCGGATCCAGGCTTGACAGCGAACTTCGTGGAGACTGCAAAGAATCTGGTTGATAAGTTCAGCCTTGATGGGCTAGATGGTACGAAATACTCCATTTGTACCTGCGTTTCACTTGCTCAGACGCGGACCTAGAACTGCAACATGCTAATTACTTTGACTGGACCCATATTTATAGTTGACTGGGAGCATCCATCTGACCCCCAGCAGGGTATAAATTACATATCTCTCCTCGCTGCTCTTCGAGAACAGCTGCCATCGCCGCAATACATCCTCTCATCCGCCCTGCCAGCCGGTCAGTGGGCCTTGCAACATATCAACCTACACCTAGCGCAATACTACCTTGATGTAATAAATGTCATGACATACGACTTCTCCGGCCCATGGGTACCACAATGCGGCCACCAATCTCAGCTCTTCGCTCCCGAACAACCACATAACGACGCCGCTCACCTATCATGCAGCTCTGCCGTTTCATATTTGCTCGCCCAAGGTGTACCGCCTCATAAAATCTTAATGGGTATACCGGTATACGGCCGTGGTTTCCCCGGTACCAACAGTGTTGGACAGTACTCATGTCCCGCGACTGACGGATCCGACAAACCAGTAGATGATGGCGCAGGTAACGAAAAGGAGGTAGTGTTCGACTACTGTGATCTCCCCGTGCCTGGTTCGATAGAGCAACATGACCCCGAGGTTGGCAATGCGGCGTTTTGCGTCGACAACGAGCAGAATTCCGGGTTCATCTCGTACGATTCACCACAGAGTGTCAAGTTGAAGGCACAATTTGTGAAGCAGACGGGTCTGGCGGGGCTGTTTTATTGGCACATTGCCGCAGACTCGACTACTGCAGCCAGAAGCCTGATTGCTACAGGGTATAATACCATGCATGATTTGTAGGAGCGTTTGTTCTGTTGTTGGGTTCTTGTTTGGTTCTTGTTGTTTGAACGGCACATTGGAGTTACGGCATTATCATCGTCCCTCATGCATCGGATATCGGAAGGTGCTTAGGTTGTAGTTAATTTTGTCTTTGAATCAAAAAGCATATAGCATATTGCCGTAGCTATTGTTCTTCGTATTCAAGAGAGCAGGTACTGATGTTTTAGTATCGACCGTCGACCTGCAGCCTGCCCTGTATGCCAGAGAAATTAACCTCTGGGATGTAATACTTGGCTACGATCAGCTTTACACACACATGGGTTTATCCCGGGTCTATAGAAACTACTTTGTGTGCGCCAGAATTGCGTATTGGTGCCCAAGAACAAAGTGTCTACGTTCTATCTTGACTGCCTTCCAACAAGCCAACGAGAAATAGCCATAACTTTTATACCATGACATCGTATCTTCATTGAAGGTCTGTTTACTATCTACAAGGCGCCACTAGGAGCTATAGCAATCATGAAACAGGGACAATGTTAAAGTTATATACACGCCATTGGCATTGCTTAGCCAATAGTAAACGGGAGGAGCTGTTGAAACCTGCTCCCAGTATATATCCTAACCACCATTCAACAGTACGTTCAACAGGAACGCAATACTTACAGCCATCGCCTGCTACACTCTAACATTTGATACAAGCGTATCTCCAATATGAGCTAATGAAGTCTCAAAGCCATTGAAGCTCGACGCCTTCCAATTCGCCCCCTTAGCACCAGGTTTAGCCTGCTTCCCCACAAACGCGACGTAAAGAACATCATGCTTCTCATGGCCGTTATCGCCCGATAAATGCTCGTCGGGAAAACACGCATGCGCAAGAGACACCGACGTCTCGCCTACATCGGTGCCGCCGTTGGTATCGCCCCATACGCCGTAGAACTGTAGTATAGTTGTCAGATAACACACCCATCTCCACCGGCGAAATGGCTCCCTCGTACCAATGTTCCATTGCATACCACAGCCACGACGCTGAGTGACTCTACGCCCGAGGCGGAGGGCATGTAACTTGGCTCAGAGCCCTGGTTACCCAGCACGACATATGCGTGTCTGTTCGGATCTAGATCTTCAATGCCATAGCGAGATACCTCGTGTTTGAAGGCTGTTTGGTCTTGTCCTGATGGGTCATTGGCACAGGCTCCCTTGGACCTATTGATGCCATCGCAGTCGACATCCATGTCTGCCAGGGCCATGCGGTCGGAAGACCCAGTGATGTAGATGATGCCTTCGTGGTCGCCGCAGTAGGTGAAACCGCCTTATTACACGCCAGGTTGTTAGTGGACAAGGCGACCCTTTTCAGGAAGAAGGGGGGTATCTTGATATAGGTTGGGGTAGGGGGTATACTTCGGTTGTGGCCGTCGGTGAACCTGGTACTGCTGAGAGGGGAGTGGCAGCGGTTACGCTATGCAAGTAGCCGTCAGTATGGTGGAAGGCATGGTGTTTGTCCGAATGATGTATATGAGCTTATATATATGTAGCACACCTACCTTTGCGTGGTGGTACAGCTTCTGCAGGTTCGCAGGTACAGGGCGCCCGGCCGCGGAGTACAATGCAGTAAAGGCCAGAACAGCCAGGCAGAGGGTTAACTTGAGGAGTGTAGCCATTGCCATTGATTTTGAATAGGGAGAGGATGAGTGCGCATTTTTCGCTCTTCAACCTGGGCTACACTTGTGGATTTAAAGCAGTTGCAAAAGACGTACGTCCATTATCCAATTTACATCCTCATCCTCCATCCTCCATCCTCCATGACGAGGACGATATAAGGCCGATATGAAACGGCCATGACAGGCACTTTGCACGACGCTGGCCATGCTGAAGGGAAGCTCCGATGCAAGCTCGTGGGATGACATGCTGTGTACGCTGCCGTCTACGCGGCCATGGGCGAGGCTGGAGTTGGACAGAGAGGCAGTATGGGGAGCGAGGAGAAGATATTTCAGGCGAGCATATCAGGATGCCGACAGACGGTAGCTGTGCTCTTCATGGAGACGGCCGAGGGGTATATGTTCTGCACTATCGGTGTAGAAGGATATCTGCCGTGAAAGCATGCTGTATCAACCACGTTACATACAGAGGGTATGTGCAGGGCCATGCGATTAAATCGGCGGGTGTCCTGGTGGAGCACCGGGAGCATAGTATGTAGGCCACCTGTACCTGCATACATGCCGTCCACCCGTCCAGAATGATATCTGAGTACTCCGTACAAACTCTTATTTGGTATATTGAGAGTCCCCAGCGTGGACGTTGTCTTTAAGGTCAAAACGGCTAAACGGGGGCTCCTTCCTTCTTCGTCAAAGTTAACTAGACTTCCGCTTACCTAATACCCGTCTTACTAACAAGCTCTAACCTCCGGCCCAACCTCCGCTCTTACTCCAGCCGCTGCGGCTCCACGCCGGCGGAAACTTCCCTTTTCTCCTGCTTTTAACCCCTTTTTTTTTTTTCTCCCTTTTCCCCTCGCAACCACAAAACAGAGCCAGCCCCTGAGCCTGCAACCTGTAACCTGCAACCTGTAACCTGGTCTGGGTTTTAACAGAAACAAAGCCAAGGAGAATCCACCTCTGGTGCCTGCTTGTCTCCATCAGAACGAACCAGGGACAAGACGCCCAACAAAACCAGCATGAGCCAATGACATGCGGTGACTCGACTTTCAGCATTGGGTAAATGGTACAGAGAAATGGATGATGCCAAAAAAAAAAAAAAAAAAAAAAAAAAAAAAGGGAGAGCAATTGAAATGAAGTCTGGTTGGGCGCATGACCAGCTGAAAACTTCAAAGAAATTGGAGGAACCTCGTTGGCTGGAGACGACTGGTTAGTTTCCCCGGTAACGTTAGTTAACCGACCGATCTGAAAACTAGGCGCGATGCGATGCGATCGAAGACATACTAGTGGACGATAGAAGGGTGGGTGGGAAAGGACAGTATAGTTAGTTAAGAAACGAGTGGTGACTCCATTGACTTGCCTCTTGA